>CM056508.1:7265862-7518909 GCA_029783415.1 Anisodus acutangulus
TTTGCATGGAGAAAATAATAATTAAGACAAGAAAATATCGCAACAATCATAGTATTTGATTTCAAATATGAATATTACAATCTCTATGAATCATCTGATTCTTCCTTTCGATGATATATTTAAGGACTTTTGAGCTTGATCTTGGTGGATTTAATATTAACTTGTACTTGAATTCAAGGGCTATTGAGCTTGATCTTAAATTTGATGGTCTTGATCTTGACTTGTACTTGGTTTGAAACGCTTGAAGCTTGATCTTGATTATGGATTTGATTTATTGATCACAAACGCTTTGATGGCTGCCGCAAACAGTAACTATCCCACGAACAGTAACTATCCCACGAACAAGTAACTTTGATCTTGAACATCTTGGTGTTTAATTGCCTTCGTTCTCGATCTTTGAGTATTTGAGACTTGTAAAGTAATGCTTGAACGCCGGCAACTTGTAGAGAAATTGATGGCTTTGATCCATGAGCTCTTCTCTTCTTCTTATTTTGAATTTCGATCCATGTTCTGAATTATGAGACCCTTATTTATAGTTGTAGGATTGAGGAATTGCGATAAGGACAGACTCCTTTTGGTCAATCAGATTTAAATTGACATGATAACATTTGATCGACCGAAACATGTCACTTGTACACATGTCATACTTTCATTTGCCTTTGACTTGACTTAGCATGCCGTGTTATTTTGACATGTGGCATGATCCTATTGGCTCCTTCATTTGACTTGGCATGCCATGTCACTTGGCATGCCATGTCATTTGACATGTAGCATCAATTTGGACACGTAGGATAAGATGACATCTTAGGCTTGCAAAGTGGACTCGTCATTTGTAGCCCAATTAAATGAGCTAGCCCAATACATTTGGATCGTTTTAATTAAATTTATATTTATTGAACTTAAATAATTAATCCAATTATATAGCCTACAAGTTATTTGAATATAATCCAAATTATTTTACGGATTTAAGTTCAATAAAATATTAATGATTACAGTGACTTATGTCTTTCATAAAAGCATACATCTTTTTACTTCAGTTATTCATTCAATCATACCGTAGTCCGTAGTAGGTTAACATAATTTAGTAGGGATATAAATTGGGCAAGGCAAGATAAGCCTTTGATCCGCTAAAATTTTAACATGAATTTATCTCAGTTTGCCTTTCAACTATTTTCCCTAAATATAGTATAATTGGACGCATAAATCAATTTAGAATAAGTATTTTCTTTTACAGAAGAGAAAAATAGACGTATTGGGGAATGTAGAAAGAGAATAATCGGGAGATTTGGACAACAGTAAAGACAATATAAGGAACAAGACAGCCTAAAAAAAACCCCTATTGAGTATAGCTTGGGAGATTGACAATTGAGAGAAGAGTATGTACGGTGTACGTAAACATAGAATTCCCTCAGAAATATGATGGATGGGGGTTCATGTACTTAATAGACTATCTCAGAGCGCTCAAATTAATTAAAGTTTTGACTCCGGGACTTGGGAATTTTGAGTGCTCGATTTAAACAATGTTGTGATCCATCGTTCAGTATGACTGGAAATAAATTTTATCAACGCCATGATTGAGATAGTTAAATTAGATATTGGTCTATTCCCTCCAAACACATTAAAGCTTCTCCTATCAACCAATACAATCCAATTGGTTCATTTTATATTACGAACAATTTATCTTTTTTGAAAAAATTTATTCGCAAGACTAGATATCACAACGTCTGGACTCGAATAGCTATATGAGTTCCAACTTTTGTAATTGTGGAAAAGATATACAATGATATTACTCCTATCAGTTAATAGTATATCAAACAATTTGAAATGTCTAAAATCAAAAAATAAATCGTATAAATTGGAATAGAAACAGTATTCTCCTATTTTCACTTTCTAATATTCAAATATATTGAACTGTTTATGTTAATAATTTGCTTATCACCATGTTATTGTGAGGAAAATTCCAATTTATGGTATTTTTCTTATAGTTGTTAATATATGAACTATAATTTAACTAAATTAATTATGAATCAGCTAAGAGGGAGGGGGGGGGGGAATCAAGATTAGTTAATTGTAATGCTTTGTGAACCTTGCAGTTGCTTGATGTCTTTGACAAACTAGTCATGGATGGATAAAGGAGCCTAATCGGTTGAAAAAGACAGAGTAATATGAATTATACTACCAGAGTATAGAGCAAAGGTGCTTGAACCAAATCAGGGAACTTACTTACAGATAAAGCTTTCACTTTACCTATTGTACGCTTCTGATAGATACACACTATAATGAGGAGCATCTACCCCTAACATCATAAAGCCCACGGGTGCATATTAAGTGTAATGGTAGGACAAAAAGATTGAACGAAAAACAATTAAAGAAGAGAAAAGGAGTACACAAACCCGAACAAACAATGCAAAATAACCGGGGGGGGGGGGGGGAGAGAAAAGAGGTAAAACTAGTCTCCCTTGGCACATTCATCATCTTGAAGTAAATCTATGGAGGTTCATACCAGCTGCATCAGGCCAGCAGCACTAGTTTCCAAATCCAATTACAGATCTGAATCATTAACTACTCTTGCAATGACATACAGTTTGTTTGGTATGAAGAAAAATGTTTTCCATGGAAAATATTTTTTCGGGGATGGGAAGGAGTGGAATGTTACTTAAGGAACTTATTCTCCCCATCTCCACTAGGAAAATCACTTGACTGATTTTTAAGTAACTTGTTTTCCAAGAGAATATTTTGAAAACATTATCTGAAAAATGTTTTCCTCCATACCAAACACACCCATAATCCTTTTCTCAAAACCATATCCAGCTTCGCTATAACAAGTCATTCCTGAACATTAGAAAACCAAAGGGGGTCACATTCAATTATACAATTTCAAGGACAGGGAAGCAATTATGGGAGGAGTTAACTGGAAGAGTAAAGGCATTAACAGCCACCCAAAGTGTCATGTCATATTGATAAGCCAGTCAATAGAATACATTCCATGTTTTTTGTTATTTTTGGAACATTCATTGCTATGTCTTCATGCACCACTAGCATATAGGCGTGTCCACTCCTTAGCTGGATCATTGAAGAAAAAGGAAACTCAAATCAAGGATTGAAGAAAAATGTGTATACAGATTTGCATAACCAGGAGATGCTAAACTTTTACAGCAGTAAACAGAAGGACCAGAACACAAATTACCCGTCTCAACAGCTTCAGCCTCATTTGACTTCCAGTGCTTTGCAATGTTTTCAGAGAGTGGATCGTCCGGATTTGGAGCACTCAAAAGTGCTTGAATGCTGAAACAAGAGTATTTGTTTTTAACTTCTAACACCTGAAAAGCTCAACTGCCGCTCATTTTCGTAGTATACATTACATCTTCTGGAGCATACCCAGAAAGATGAGAAAAATATTTCAGAGCATGATAAAGTATTTAATACCTCAAAAGTACAGTACGGATCTGGAGAGCAGGACTCCATTTGTCTTTGAGAATATCAAGACATATTCTTCCAAGCTTCACAACAATGGCACACATAAGTAACGTATTTTGTAACTTATATCCATGCGCAGAAGAGTTGACAAAGACAACAAACCTTATCAATGTTAGGATGGTAGATTTTGGTGAGGAATCGAACCTGTTAGGATGCAAGTTGATCAATGACTAACAGGCAGAATACAAATAGCAAACATTACAACATGTTAAATGCATAAAAAAAAGAAACATGCACAAGCAACTATTAAGAACAAAGGTATATGTCATGTTTAAGTATAAATCTACAATCATTTGAAAAATAAGCTTCCACCAAAGATTAAGCAACACCAGGTACTTCATCCAAAAAACCTATCATGAAAAGCGCACAGGTAAAATGGCAACGTTTTACCACAACAGTCCTCCCAGATTTAGTATCATTACGCATCTACAAATAAATAAATGTATTGCCTTAGCTATGAGTCCACATATTTGAGAGAGTAAGGAATCTTAGCGTTATAAGGCCTGAGTTATTATGTTCTGCAGGCCAGGACCAAGGTCAGGAGATCCTATTATCCAACAACCCCTAAGAGAACTACTGTAAGTCTGAATGCCCAAGAAATCCTCACACAGCGTCGAGCCCATATGAATCACTATCCTAAGCCGATTCTTATTTATTTAAATATCTATAACAACCAAATAAACTTACAGGCTTACAGCAGCATATCCAAACTTGTTGACAAACTTGCACCCCAGGTTTCTTAGTGATATTCCTTCCCAACCAGGATTCAAGATAATTTTAAAAAACACACTCCCTATTATTACCATTCTACTTAACGACTGAACCAAAGCGGCACCATAAAATGCAACTCATTTCCCAAGAGAAGTAACTGAAGAGACGCCAATACAATGTAAGCCAAATAAAATAGTGTTTGCAAAGTTCACTAAAAGCATCTCCGATCATAAGTTAAATTTGAAACTATTGATACAAAAAACAGTGGCCAAAAACAGTCTGATTAAATCTCAACCATGAAAGTGATAATTAACCATAAGATCAGATTAGTCAGAGAACTATAAGATGTCAACCATAATTAAAGGCCGCTCAGTAACAAGAAGAACAGTTCCAAGAGAACACAAGCTACAACTTTCCTAATCACTGTAGCAACAGCTAATTTTCTTCAACAGATATCCTGATCAATGAAAGACAATCAAATCATTCCCCCGGAAAAAATCTAATTCGAGTCTAGAACAAAACTAGTCAATAGTACAAAACAAATTGATCAGTCATATATTCAGCTTTAAATATTGATGGAAGTGTGAACATTTACTAAAACCTATATTGGTCTATGTCACTTCTAACTAACTCCTGAGCCGAGGGTCTATCGAAAACAACCTCTCTACCTCCCAAGGTAGGGGTAAGGTCTGCGTACACTCTACCCTCCCCAGACCCCCACTTGTGGGATTACACTGGGTATGTTGTTGTTCACTTCTAACTTAAATGCCAAGCAAGTTGACCAAGAAACCCTTCTACTCCGCTACTGAGAAGCTGTTCTCACGAGAAGCAAGGGATGTCGTAATGGTGGGAGGTCAGAGAGAACAAATAGAAGTCCCATCTCATAGCTTATTGATAAAACTCCTTAATCTTAAGCTTTTACGAACAGAAACATCTTCCCTTTCATAACAATAAAGAAGGAACAAAAAGATCTTTTCTGTTCCAAGTCGTTGCCATACTGAATAAGAATGAGCGTCTTTCAACTGGATGTGCCCTTTGGCTGGGTTTCAGAGAGAGCGCTTTATTATTTTTTAGGCGAAGTTACGCAAAGAGTATTTGCACATCGCTGCGAACCACATAGAAACAGACTTAACATTTCGGTTTGATCATTAGTATTTTATTTCTTCCAATACTATTTCTTCCAGCACAAACATGTATATTGACTCACAGTTCCAGTAAGACCAACATCCAGGCATCCGAAGCATAATATTTTTACAACCCCACATTAAATATAAATGGAAGCAGAACAGGAGGAAAACAGTCACCTAACCCAGTATACCTAGAAAACAACCTAAACATGTACAAAGTTGTGTAACATGGTTCTGGATTGACCAGGTCTCTTATTTTTCAACTGTCATGAGCTTCTCTATCTATGTATAGCACATCAAACCTGAGCGTCTATTAACAAATATCATGATCAAATTACAAGGTACAAGCTGCAAGAAATTTTACACTCTCTTCCTTAAAGTAAAATGTTGCAATATGTAGCCAGACATAAAGGCAGCAGACCATAACTTCCAGCAAAAAGGCATAATGCCTGCTATTATTCTCATTTCAAATTGAGATATAACACTCCACCAGGACAGACAATATCAACATCAATAAAAAAGATGGGCCAAAACATAGCTAGCAAAGGGAGATCAAAACAAGCAAAAAAGACACATGCAAGAACTGCAACATCCAAGTTGATTACAAGACAAATTTGAATGTAGCTTCATATAGGACCAGAAATCAATGTGTTGTTAACAACTGAGCCAGCATGCAAAGTGGCAGTTAATGCTTCCGAAAATCAGTCAAAAAGCAAATATTCTCTCATCTATTCCAAAACTTGAGATACCATTCCAAGAATAAAAAATGCTGAACATCAACTGGAATTTGTCAAAACATCCATTGCCAGAGGAATTATCAATGCTGAACAATCCTTAATGTGTTCTAAATACCTTAGGAGCAGCCATTGGGTACTCTTCAGGCAAAAAGAGTTCAAGCTTGAAGACACCTCCTACACAAAAAAAGCAAGTAAAATTTGGTAAAGGAGAAACCAAGGGAAACATTGAGCTCTAGTCAGATCATATATTATTCAAAGTACAACTCTGGAGACATCATCTACATTACCATCCAATAAATGAAAATTAGAAGAGCTAAAAGAGAAGAATGTTGCATACATGCATATTAAAAAAAATACAGAAATCTTACTGTTACCTCACTCAAAAAAAAAAAAACTATAGAAGGTGGTTGATGGGTGTCTTGCAGCTGAATTCTATCTATTAGCAACAGTTCTACTAGACACCAATATTCAACATTTTAAACTAAGAGCAGTTACATCAAAGGCATCCATAACAAACACGCGTACAGTGGTAGTGGTACTCATATTACAGAGAGTTGCAAATGTTAGTCTATTGTAACTACTACAAATTTTCCAAATGCAGCTCCAGATCTCACTGTCAGTAGTGCTATTAACTAGTCAAGTTAACTTCATATTCTGCAGCATTAATCAGACTGATATTAGCTAGTTTTCGTGTTTAGTCCATATAGTACACATCTACTGAAAAAGTAGATAAATTCACAATATTATATAAAGGATGTGAATAGAACGGGATCAGATTGGGCCTATTAACGCTCAAGCATAAAGTTGGAATGAAGAACTAGCAACAAAGCCAAACATTAGCCAATACAACACACCAGAGAAGTGACCAATTAAGCACAACAACAATATACCCCGTGTAATCCCATAAACAGGGGCGTCTCAAGAGGGCCGGTGGCCTAAAGCCGAAATTTAAAAGGAGGCCTTATATTTATTTAGTAAAATGTCAATTTTTTTTTTGATATCCGTTCTTATAGCTTCTTAAAATGAAAGATAATTATATTTTGATAACATTTTTTAATTGACGATATTGTCAATTCGTGTAATTTTTCGTGAGACATTACCTGAATCGTGAGTCTTTTATATTGTATTACGATCATCTTATTGATTTAGTTTTAAAAACTTTTTTAAATTCAATCGATTGTTATAAAAAATTCAAAATTATTTTATAAGCAATAGAAACATTTAAAAATAGAACTAAGACTTCATGACCTGATTGAATATGCCAATAAGAGTGTCATCTTCTACTGATATTATTTCTCCTATCACTTTAACTCTAAAAATAGTGACTATTATGCTATAAAAGACATTTAAGGGTTTAAAAATGACTTTTCTATTTTAATCGTTTGATAATCTACTTAGGGTGTTTGGATTGGCTTATTTTAAGTTCTTATAGATTTTTAAGCACTTTTCTAGTTTTTGTGGTGTTTGGCAATGAAAAAAAATGCTTAAAGGCGCTTACTTTTAGACATGAAAAGTATAAAAATAAGCTAAAAGCCAAAAGCCATAAGTTGGTAATATTACCAACTTATGGCTTTTGGCTTTTGACTTTTAGCTTATAAGCTACTTTTTAAAAGTCAATCCAAACACCCTCTTAGTTTGAGCTTGAAAAATATCTAAAAAGGCACTCAAAGAATTGAAGAAGCTCTTACAAAGCTAAAGTTATAAAATAGATTGATTTAAGCTGAAGTGAATTAAACCATATTAAATAGGAAGTAATTAAAATTTTAATTGACTAAAACTTTCAATTGTAATTACATCATTAATATTTTTAAAAAGTAGCATAAACTTTAAAAATATATATGTAATAATTGATAAACAATTGACAACAAATGATTAAAAATTTCTTTGTCACTAATAATAAATATGTAATTATTTGAAATATATATATATATATATATATAATTTTTTTCAAGCCGTGGAAAAAGCCTCTTGCAGAAATGTGAGTTAAGGCTGCATACAACAGACCCTTGTGGTCCGGCTCTTCCCCGGACACTGCGCATAGCGGGAGCTTAGTGCACCGGGCTTCCCTTTATATATATATAATTTTGGGGCCTTAATATATTCGGGGCCTAAAGCCACCGCTTCAGTGGCTTTAGGTATGAGCCGTCCCTGCCCACAAGTGAGGTCTGGGGAAGGTAAAATGTACGCAAACCTTATCCCTACCTCGTGGAGGTAGAGAGACTATTTCCAAAAAGAACCTCGGTTCAAGTGCATCACACCAAAATAGTTATGAACGAGTAAATACGGCAATGAAGAAAACATGACAACTAATTCGGAGAGCAATACAAAGCATACAGAAAAAAACAGTAACAACAGCGTCAGTTAAGCACGACGGGGTCGATTTACACCATACAATATGGCGATCAACAAAAACAAGTAAATGTTGTAAGCACATTTACCAGGTTACTCAAATCTTATAATGAGGCTCATTACCTTCATAAGGAGACTGTGTTGGGCCAAGAATCATGACATTAAAGTATCGCATATTTTCTTCCGACGGCGACGCACTTATCCCAGGTGCTGCATTTAAAGTTAATCGGCATTAAATCCTCCTAAACCTTTACTACCAACATAGCTGTAAACTTCAATAAGAAAGACTCATACATACTGAAGTACTACTTTTTTGTGAATTTCCTACCTGAACTTTCAGGTGTTTGCATTTTCTACCTGAACTATCACCAACAGTTTATCAAAACACACTTCGAAGTTGACTAGGCCAAGTGGTTAAATACAACTGCCAAAAGACGTGTGACAACTTAATTTGCCCATAAAACTTCGTCCATGTGGCAAACTCATTAATTTCGAGGTGTATTTTGATAAATAGTTGGTGATAGTTCATGTAAGAAACACAAATACCTAATAATTCAGGTAGAAAACTCGCAATAAAAGTGATACTTCAGGTGTGTTTTTTACCATTATCTCATACTGAAATGAACTCAAATCATATCACCGTGTATTCTAAACTTAGCAATGAAGCTCAACACAACACACATAAAGGAAAAGTAACAATTTAAAACATAAAAAATAGAGAAAAAATTACCAGGTTCGCTGAGAAGACGTTGCGTTTCCTGTAAGATAAGAAAAACAAAAAGCATGAAAATTATTATCAGCTAAAACGAAGTTATAACAACTATAAATAGATCAAAAAAACATATCGAATGAAGTGATCAAAGCGTTCAAAAATCGAAGTTTATGTATGAAATCGATATGGATCGAGCGAAAAAGAGGAAGATCAAGTAAGGCACCTTGATAATTCTTCGAGGAAGATTACTGTTCGCCATTGAATTGAAAGCTTGGGGTTCGCAGAGTTTACGCTAAGGGTTCTTTTTGTTTTTCTAGAGAGAGAAAGGGTGAATGGATTGGAGACTAGTTTGAGAATTTCACAACCCTTTCTCTCACATTAAAATACATGTGGTGAAAGGACTCGGTTGAGAATCTTATGGGGCTATTTTATAGTTTCTATGTAATAGTGGTGCCAATACGAAAAGGTAGAATTATGCATCTTATTCATCAGGTATAGAGTCAAGTAGTCAACCGTCTTTAGGCCTCAATTTGTTTTTCTTTATTAAAATTAAAACGTTCGAAAAAAAACATCTTAATGATCAAGATTTGTTTCTAGATTTAAATACTTAATGATTAATACTATTTATTTTTCAATATTTGAATGTAAATATTATAATTATATAAACATACAATTAAAATAAAAAGCAACTAAATAGTAGAAAATACATACAAATCTAATAAAAGAAAATTACTAATTGATAAAAAAATATTTATATTATCTAGTGATGGTGAAAATACTTTATAATGGTGGCGGTGGTGATATTTATGATGGTGAAAATGGTTGGTGTTGTAGTGACTGACACGATGGTGGTGATTGATAGTGATGGTGGTAGTTGTGACTATGGAGTTGGTTGATGTTAGTAATTAACAATGTTGATGATGGTGGATAAAGAATGTATGTGGTTGACGATAGTGATGGTGGTAGTTGGCGGCGATGCTAGTTATGATGGTAGATGTGATTGGTATTAAGAATTGGTCGTAGTAGTGGTTGAATGAGATGGGGTGGTGTGGGAGGGTAGTAGAGTGGTGGTGGGGGTAGGAGGGGTGGGGGTGGTGATGGTTGATAGTGGTGGTAATTGTGATGACAAGGGTGGTTAGTGGTGGTGGGGTGAGGGTTGGGAAGGAAGGAGCGGTAGTGATTGTGATGTGAAGCGATTAGTAGTGGTGAGTGACGGGTGAAGATGAGGTGGGGTGGGTGGTATTGGTGAGAGTAGGGTTGGAGAGGTGGGGTAGGATTGGGAGGGTGGGTGTGGAGCTAGTGGGTGTGGGTACAGTAGTGGTAAAAATTTACCCATACAAAAATATTGATTTTGTTCAAGATCTTAATGATTAAGATTTATTCATATAATTTTTTTTTACTTTTTTAATATAAATAAATGCACTTAATGGCCTAAGGTCTGAATTTAGATTCAGACCTCCATTAAGTGCAAACAAATTAGGCTAACAACATCATTTGTTCCAATATATTTTGCTGTTATAATGAAATATTGTTATAGAGAACATATAATATAACATAACATGAAAAATCGATTCCGCATAAAATATGATTGTTATAGTAAAGTGTTGTTGTATAAGAATATTGTTATAAAGAGGTCTGATTGTACACAAGGGCGGATTTAGAGATAAAAATTACGTTGTATATATAGGATATATTTTTTATATTTATGTACATATATAAAATTTGAATACCCTAAACAAATGCAAAATGTTAGCTCAAGCGATCTAGGGTGTTCAAAATTCTCTTCAGCATTTAGGGTTCGATTCCTAGGGACAACATTATTTTTTATGTTTAATTTTTGTTATTTTTTTCGAACCTCCTGAGTGAAAATCTTGGATCAGCCACTGAATTTGTAGAAAGGTAAAAAAATCTAAGTTTTCTCTAGAAATTATGACATTAGTGTTTAATTTTTTATCAAATCACAATTATTTTCAATTGAAATCATTACTATGTTTGAAAAATTTGTAGTCAATAAATTTATTTGGCTTCAATTTTCGGTATCTAAAGCTCCAACATGGTAGTATTAAAGCATGTAAAGGTCTTAATTCAAGTCTCATTGTCACCCACTATCAAAAGAAATTTCTACATACTTGATCCTGAAAAAAATCACTCCCATATGTGAAGAAGCTTGTATAAAATATAATTAAATAAAAAAGAATATGTTTCCTTTAATAGTTAAGTCTTGACGAACACACTTAACTCATATGTTCTAATTTTCTTAGATCTTCTCCAATAGTTCAAAATCGGCAAAACTAATCCTATATGTGTTACTTTAGTGATTAACAGGCAATAAATTGAAGGGAAAATTATAGTAGGTGTCCCTTAACTCACCTAGTTTACCAATTTTGGCCTAAGTATCCATTTTTATCCTAATTAGCCCTTTGGTACTTTAATTTGCAAGTTCACGCTCTGTTTTCCCCTATGCCACTATTGCCATAACTGATCTGAACAATAGAGATCCAAATAGAATAAACTGTGGCCTCTCTGGTCCCACCACCCTCAATCGCTCCTCCTCCTATTATTCTCTTCATACTTTTGTGGCTTCCTTCCTGTAATAAATATGACACTTCCTTCCTTTCCTCTTTTCTATTTTGTCTCATATCTTACGATGTAATCTTCTTTACTCCCCATTTTTTGTACACTGTATATACACACTAGTAGTAACTATTGTATAAAAAATAGTAAGTATTGTACTAATGAGCATACAGAATATATTAATGTAAATATGTAGCTACACTTTGTATACACTATAATTTGGGTTGATTTCACGTGTTTATACAAAACATATACATTATGTATACAAAGTATATTAATGTGTGTGTGTATATATTTATACTATACATATATATTATCTATACATCAATGATACAGTATTGGGTTAGAATGGTACAATGGACTAGATTGGTTGCAAACTAGATGTGTGAGCGGTATATATGTGTTATTAGCCCTAAATTGAAGTCCACTTTGCTAGTTCAGAAGGGTCATTGACACTTATGTCCCTATTTTGGGTCGGTCTTTAATTTTTGCACCTTGTAATAAATAATTTTTTTGTGGGGCATAAGTTTATATTTTCGCATTATAATATCCCATAAGTTATGCTCCGCATGATTTTTGTCCTTAAAGAACTTATGCCTGCTAGACGTAAATTCGATGGTTAAAGGACAAAACTTAAAGACCAGCCCATTTGAAGAATAAATCATGCAATTTCTTCGTTCAGAATCGTGCGAGCCGAGCTTATTTATTTTCCAAGTGGTACTCCAACTACAACTAATTTCCAACTTAATAACGTTTCGATAATACTCGTTGGATTTTGCTAATTATATCAATGATCAAATAGATATATGGTAATAACAAACATAAACAAGTTCATTTCAATGCTTTAAAAAAATATCAAGTCTAAAAGAAGGGTTCAAACCCTCGTAATTAACATTTTTCAGAATATAATTTTTTTTTCCCGAAAGAGTACTGTATATAGAGGTCAACGATATAAATAAGGAGTTATCTCAAAAAGTTATTTCTTTGACCTGATCCAATAAAATTGGGGTTAGTTCCTTGAATCATAAGTTTAAATTTTATCGAAAAATGCGTACGTGAAAGAAAAAAGAGGCTAATGATTTGGCCTATATCGCTGTCGCTTTAACGGGAACTTCATAACAACATATTCTTAGAAGTGAAGTGTTTGATAAGTTCTTTTGTAAATAGAGTTTACCTCCTATACGCTTCTAATTATTTGGTTCGAATATCTGGTTTTATAAAGTTGCAAGTTTTTTGTTTTCCAGTTTGCTTCGTCAACTTGTTTATTTACAGGGAATCAAATAAATTGTTTAACCAAAAATATAACTGCTGAATTTGTAAGTGATTTTAATAATATGTGGATCAATTTACAATAAAAAGTAATAAACAGTCAACAATAAGTAAGCAAATGAAAATAATAAGTAAGAAAAATAACCTGTAATGTTGTAATCTTAATTAAAATTATTTAGCAAGTTTGGTTCGATCGTTAGCTGTTTTGCTTCGGGCCCGAGCCAACAATGAATACTAATAGCTATAACTGTTGTGAGTAAATCGTGCAAGTATGAGTAAAAAGAATGAGATGCCCCTCCAATATGAAGGTTGAACTCTTTTTATATTATGAGTACATGGCATTGATGCCCGAGAATCATTTTCCAATTAAATATAATTAATGGCAATAATGGTCACTTATCATTAAGGAGTAACGGCTGACACCATATTCGAAACGGGTATGCGTTGGGCTCCTCCAGTTCTTCATCCGGTGTCAACTAGTTCGGTCACTACCTAGTCTTGACTTGATATCCGGACTTGTCACGATGCATCTCCATTTGATACGAAACTTTGTCGCCTCCCTCAAACTCATACTTAAACCTTGTCACATGTCGTGCCGATTTTCACCGTATACAGACAGTCCCCACACTTTCCAGATCAAAGTTTACCGAAGTGATGAGATGTCTTCTCTTACAAGCTTCTTTTTCAAATTACTCCAAAATAGACGGGAAGATGAAACACTTCCTATTCTCCAAAATCTAACTCACGTCTTGTCAATCTGCTGATTCGGGCACGTGTCATCTTCTAATTGAACCGTCACTTCGATTGGATCACCGAAACGTTTCATAATAATGACCTCAAACCCTATAAAACTTTCTTCTTTTCTACCATTTTCCACTTTTCACTTCTGCAATCTGTTCATTCAAATCTCCAAGTCTCCAAATCCCCCAATCTTTCAAACCTTCAAATCCGCAAATCTCCTTAACTTCAAATCTTCAAACCTTCTTAACTTCAAATCTTCATATCTTCATACCTTCTTAACTTCAAATCTTCAAATCCTCATATCTTCATACCTTCATATCTTATTCATTAAAGCTAAAACCACCTGATCTTCTTCAAGACAATCTTCTCTAGCACCTTCATCTCCGCCAGCCATTATGATACCACCAGGACCGGTGGATCTTCTGAAGCTCAGGTTGTCGTCGAACCTAAGGCATTCGATATATTCCCATCTACCTTCTGCTTTGATACTGAATTTGTAGTCCGCACCATCACTTCGAAAAGCGACCGAGGTGAAATAACGAAAACTACCCAACTTCCATCACTTCCTCCAAACTTGGCAAAGTTCAGACTGATTGTGGTTGGGAGAAACTCTCCGAACTCATCATCCCCAGGCCCAATGATGACATTATTACCCACAAACCCAGGTATTCTTACGTCTACACTTATCCATTTACTTTCAAACTCGACCCTCCAATTGATGACGTGATATTCTCAATGTGCAAGACCTATAATTTATGTCTTTGACAAATTGGTCCGGCCGTCTGGAGGACCATCACTTGCCTCCGGTTCTTGGCCAACGAGGTCAAGGAAGATTTCACTTTGGATCATTTGATTCGTTTATACGTTCTGAAGTTCTTTCGTGGCGGGGTCGTCCAACTTTCCAAATGAGGAAAATTCCTTATTTTTTCTAGCCTCGATGAAGATCGAGACTGAGGTTGGATGGAATGTTTTGTAGCAGTTTGCACTGCTGAAATTATTCTGGAGAGGTTCTTGCCTTTTCTGAAAAAATGGAACTTAAACCGTAAGTTTAATAACTTTTTAATGACCTCAACTTTCTGAAACTTTCCCTCACTTATTTTTTCAGCCACCCGATGGACTTCGGCCCATGTTGAGAATCTCCACTCATGGAACGAGAAGATTATTAGTTTGCAACCGCATAAAGAGAGGACATAGAAAACAATTTCCAAAGACCGTTGGAAAGCGCAGAATAACATGGTTCGTACTTTTCAAAACTCCCATTCTCATTGTTTTTTTCTATACATATGCTTATGCTTTCACCATTTTTACCCAAGGTTCCGTACTTCCGAGGACAGCTTCCTCGGCCACTCTGGCTCACTATAATCCAGTACTCGATCTGGCTGCATCCGTGCGCCGTATTGCCGAAGTAACGAAGGCAAAGAAGTCCTTAAAATCCAAATCCTCAAAACCTCTGAAGCCACCATCGGCTACTTCAAAGCAAAAAAGGGCTCCAGAAGTGGGTGATCCTTTGGGGCTCAAGACACTGGCATCTCACCAGAAGATATTTGGGTGAGGAAGACTACCACCACTCCGGTAGAGGAAATTCCTACCAGAGTTAGAGAAAAATATTATTGCTGAAGTTGTTGTGCCATCATCCGGTGCCGCACTAACTTCTGCCACCATGCTACCGGCTGCCGAGCCAGTTCCCGTCATCATTAAAGATGACGATGAAGCCATGGATGAGGAGTCATTGGCAAAGAAACCAAGAACTTCAACTCATCCACCATCATCACAATTGGCCTCCACCTTCGGGCAATAGGACTTTGAGCGCCTCTTCGGTGAGACTGGAACCTCTACAAGCCTGGATCCGCTGATGGGCACTTCCGGGTTTGTTCACTTGTCATTCTCTCAGAGGCTCAAAAAATCAAGTCGCCCCCCAAAGAATCATGCCTCCTCCCTATCCAATATCGTGGAAGTATTCCCGGCTCCGAGCGTGGATTCGAAAAAATGAGGACTACGACTCTCTCTTTCCCCGAGGAAATGAATTTCTTGTCGTGACCAGTTGGGGCCACAAGCTATTTGAGGTTTCTCATATCAGAATCTGATAAAGAGAAAATGAAAAATGTCTCTTGACAGTGCCTCTTCAATTAAGGCATGCATGCATCTAATTGGGTAAATTCGTCGAACCTTTCCTTTTTTGCTTTTATCTTTGTTTCTTTGTTTTAACACATTTCTAACTTGAACTCAGCTCATTTTATTTAGGCATCCATTTTGGTTGGGGAAGGTTTCCTATGGTGCCTCGAGGAAAATGAAGACCTCAAGGGCCAAATGGATGCCCAAGATAGAGAAGTTTGGCATCTCAAAGAACTTCTCCGACAAAAAGATGCCCAACTAGCCAGAGACTTGCTCGTTTTTAAGGCCAAGTTGGAGCAAGTAAAAGGCAACTACCTTCGGTCCGTGAACTACCTCGAACTTATCAGTGAGGAAAACAAAGCCTTGAACGAGGAAAATAACAGACTCTATGAAGATGTCCAAGCCCTCACTCAAGAACTCGGAGAGCAAAAAGAGGTCCGACAATATCAAGCACAAAAGGAAGACTTCCTTAAAGCCGAGATCGATCGCCTCACTACCAAGCTTACCACACTTGATGCGAAGAGGGTTGCTAAGATAGCCGCCATCAAACAGAACTTTGAGCGGGACTTGGAAATGTCCCAAGATCAAATCCTCCAACAAGGTCAATGCATTGAGGAACTGAAAGTTGAGCTTGAGGTCGCCTTCCAGAGGAACACTAAGATTTCAACCCAACTAAATCAAGCCTTGGCCGAAAGAGACCAAGCTGTGGCCGATATGGAAGCTGAGGTGGCCTGGATAGTGCTGAAAACTGAGCACATAACTTGAAATAGGTTTACCTTAGAACAAGCTCGTGATGGGATCGCAGACTTGGATGACAAGATTGCTGAAGCCAAGGCCGTAGAGGACGAGGCCTTCCGTCGATTGAATGGTGACAACACCGAGGAAGATCCCGAAGGTTTTGAGTCAGAGTCTGACTGAACTGTAGGCTTACAAGCCTTTTGTATATTTTCTTCCTTTTTGTGTACATTTTTGTTGTTCTAGCCATTGATCCGACCTCAATTATGAATGAACATATGCAACTTCTCTTCTGCATTAATTATAATTTCCTTAACTTTCCGTATTCGCTATTGCTTTCTTATTTTAATACCTTAGCAAATAATTACCCCCGACTTCGGAATTGCATCTGAACAAACCATCACTTAGTTTTTTTCGATCAGGGTAAAAATTCATCCGGTCTTAAAAAATAACTTAATCAACTTTGAATACAAACCTTTACTTTAGTTTGATTCGTACCAGTCAACTCCTTATGATTTTGGGTCATTTAATGACTAAGTATAAGGACCTTATTTTTATGCTTATGAATAAGACGTCTCTCATTCATTCCGGGCATGAATGTTGGAATTTTATTTATTCTCAACTTTTTAGACAATTCAAGTGTCTTTAAAATAGGCTGGACTAATTTGACCCGGTGCCTTAGAAGCATGCTTTAGAACATTATTCATTTTATTCTGAATGCTTTCATTGACGACTCACAATTAAGGACTTAACAATTTGTAAGCTCGTAAGCTCAATGATACTTATTCGGTGAAATACCGTTAAATGAGAAACACGAAGGTAAACTTTGAACAAAATGTAATTTCATTTATACTTCGCTTCGGGTGAACACTGGGCAAGATTCATTCAATCTTTTTGCCACCATCAATTGCGGAGTTCAACAACTGCACCATGGTACCGGAGTTAAACTCTTCAGCTTTCACGGAAGACCCCAAATTTGCCAGTGCATCCGCCTCATTGTTTTTCTCTCGTGAAACATGTTCCATGGTCCATTCTTTGAACCGATGCAATAACACTTGAATTTTCTCTAAGTATTTTTGCATCCTTTCCTCTTTCAGTTCGAACACACCGTTCACTTGATTAACAACTAGAAGCGAGTCACATTTTACTTCGATGACTTATGCTCCCAAACTCCTTGTCAATCCTAGACCTGCAATCATAGCTTCATACTCGACTTCATTGTTAGTTAACTTCACATTTCTTATTGATTGCCTAATAACATCCCCAGCAGGTGTCTTAAGCACTATCTCGAGTCCGAACCCTTTTACGTTTGAAGCTCCATCCATATATAAGGTCCAGATCCCCGAAGTTATTCCCGAGGTTATTATAAGTTCTCTTTCCACCACGAGAATCATTCCGGATGTAAAATATGCTATGAAGTCTGCTAAAACCTGAGATTTTATAGCCGTTCTTGGTTTATACTCTATGTCATACTCACTAATTTTTCTTGTCCCATTTGGCTAACCTACCAGATAGTTCAGGTTTATGCATCACATTCTTTAGTGGATAAGTTATTACTACACATATAGGATGACATTGAAAATATGGTCTCAATTTCCTAGCAGTCGTTATTAATGCCAACACCAATTTTTCTAAGTGAGGATATCTAGTTTCTGCACTAGCTAATGTTCTACTCACATAATAAATAGGAAATTGTGTACCTTTTTCTTCTCGAACCAGAACAACACTTATAGCTACTTCAGATACCGCCATATATAAGAACAAATGTTCATCTGCCTTCGGCTTATGCAGCAAGGGAGGATTAGACAAATATTTATTCAGATTCCTCAAAGCTTGCTGACATTCCGGAGTCCATTCGAAGTCATTCTTCTTTTTTAATAAAGAGAATAACCTATGACTTTTCTCTGAAGATCGAGAAATGAATCTACTTAGGGCGGTCAGCCTTCTGGTGAGTATTGCACCACCTTCACATCTTCAAGCACCTTCAGAATTTATTAGATAGCCTTGATCTTATCCGGATTGATCTCGATTCCTCGGTTTGAGACTAAGAAGCCCCAAAACTTGCCTAATCCAACTCCAAAAATGCATTTCTCGGGGTTCAACTTCATGTTGTACTTTCGGAGTATGTCAAATATTTTCTGCAAATGCTTTAAATGGTCCTCTGTTTCCAGGGACTTAACTAACATATCATCAATATAAACTTCAATTGTGTTACCTATTTGGTCCTCGAACATGCGATTAACTAGGTGTTGATATGTTGCTCTGACATTTTTTAAACCCAATGACATTACATTATAACAGTACGTCCCGTATCTAGTTATAAAAAAGGTTTTCTCTTGATCCTCTGGATTCATCCTAATTTAGTTGTATCTGAAGTATGCGTTAAGAAAACTCAGCATCTCATGCGCTTGAAGTGGGGGGTGTGTTGTCCCTATTGGGCTGGGCCCTTCCCCATAAGGCCCCACCGTCGGGGCATAATCGCCCTCTTGCTACCCATATGCGAAGCGCCGTCTTAGCCTTCCCTGATCAGGATCGCGCCTACTAAAATAAAGGGGGGTAAATGATGAAGACTAAAGGACGGGAACGAGCAGAATCAATGTGTTCTCATTCTATCAATATGCGACAAAGGAAAATAATCTTTTGTGTATGCTTTATTTAAATCTTTAAAATCTATGCACATTCTATATTTATAGTCCTTTTTAGGTACGACTACTACGTTTGCTAACCAATCTGGATATTCTACCTTCCGGATAAAACTTATATTTAAAAGTTTTGTTACCTCTTCTTTCACAAACTTATGCTTGTAATTGGCCATTAGTCTCATTTTTGCTTTACTCGGGGGAATCTTGAGTTAAAACTCAACTTGTGAGTTGTAATCTCCGGTGGTATACATGTCATGTCTAAGTGGGACCAGGAAATGAAATCAACATTAGCTTTAAGAAATTCAATTAATTTAAGCCTGAGCTCCGGAGATAATTCGATGACCAGGTATACCTTTCTATCCTATAGATGCACGAAAAAAATGATCTGCTCTAGTTCTTCTATAGTTGACTTTGTGACATCTGAATCATCAGGCAGCACAAATGACCCCGGGACGCGATATAAATCCTCTTCTTACTCGTAATTTATCTTCTCTCCCTCTTTTTTCTTCGGACTCGACGGGCCCGAACCTTATGATTGCTATTTAACTTCTTTGCCTTTATTCGCAGGCTTCACTTCATTTAAGCATCATGTGCAATGTCGAATGTACGGCCTTCATGTCATGTATCCAAGGTATGTCGAATAGTGAGTTGTACTTCATTTTGCCTTCAATGACACAGAACTTCGTTTCCAATTACCCTGGTTGCACTGACTGGAAGAGTAATTTCCCCATTCGTAGTCTCGCTTGCCATGTTGAATCCATTTAGAACTTGGGTTGCTAGTACGATTTGATCCAACAACCCCAATTACTCCACCACTTTCCATCTGATGATGTTGGCCGAGCTACCTAGATCAATTAAAATTCATTTAATCTGAAATTTATTAATAAAGACAGAAATTACCAGTGCATCATTGTGAGGTTGAATGATGCCCTCCGCGTCTTCACCGTTGAAAGATATTATTTCCTACGGTATGTAATCTTTGGATTTCTTCTCCCGAGTTATTGGGACTTTCATATTTTTTTTGCGATCATGACGGATTCCTTCGGGATATTTATCCCTCCGATAATCATGTTTGTGATATGCTGGGGTTCAACCGGATCCGCTTGCTTGTTTGCTTCTCTATTTTTGTAGTTTTCCTTTTCTCAATCACTCAAAAATTCACATAGATGGCCATTTTTCAACAACCATGACACTTAATCCTTCAATTGACGACAATCCTCCATTTGATGACCTTGAGTTCTATGATAATCACATATCAAATTTGGATCTCTTTGAGTCAGTTCTGTCTAGAATGGTCTTGGCCATCTTGTCTTCTTAATGTTTCCAATAGCCGACACAAGCCCGACTGCATCAATGTTAAAACTATATTCGCAAAGCCTCGAGCTTTCCACACTGTTAGAAGAAGCTCCAACGGTATCATTTTTAAACTGCAAACCCTTACCAATAGACCCTCGATCATTACACATATCTCTTCTATCCGATGGGAAGTTGTGATTATTGCGACCTCTATCTGTTCTGAAGTTCGATCTCTCCGGTTGCCCGTAGGGTTGATACCTATCTTTTGAAGATTTCAATTCTGACTCAGCTACTCTCTTTGATTTATTAAAGCTTTTGTTCCGGCCTGCTAACTCCGTTGGAAGTTTGAGTTGATCATCCTCTACCCAAATTTTGGAGTCGTACCTATTATGTACGTCTGCCCAAGTTACCATCGGGAATTTCAATAAGTTTTTCTTTAATTTAAATAAGGCACTGGAGATCCCAGGATTTAACCCATTGGTGAAAGCTTCAGCTGCCCATTCATAAGGTACCGGAGGAAGGAGCATCCGTTTCTTTTGAAACCTTGTCACGAACTCACGAAGCAACTCCGTGTTCTTCTGAGCAATTTTGAATATGTCCGCTTTGCTTGCTTGGACCTTCCGTTCTCCGGCATGCGCTTTTATAAAATCATCTACAAGCATTTCAAATGAATTAATAGAGTATTCAGGTAACATAGAGTACCATGTCATTGTTCCTTTGTATAGTGTTTCGCCAAATTTTTTTAGCAACACCAATTCGATCACATACGGGTGTATTTCATTGCCTCTCACCGCACAAGTGTACGACGTCACGTGCTCCTGTGGATCCGTAGTCCCATCATACTTCGGGAGATCATGTATTTTGAACTTTTTCAGTATCAACTTCGGAGATGCACTTGGTGGGAATGATAACTGAATGTATCTCTTCGAGTCCTGTCCCTTCAGGATCGGAGGCGCTCCAGTAATCTGGTCTATCCATGAATTATAAGTTTCAACCTTATTTTCACTAGTGTCCACCCACTTGGTCAAAGCTTGGAGCAATCTCAAAACCTTCGAAGACTCAATAGTCCCCGATCCGTTGCCATTTTTATTAACTCGATCCTTCTCTCGGCCTGGATCTCCATTGCGGATGGGACGAGCTTCATCTGCCGCACTTGCTCCGTTGCTTTTTTTAGTAACTGAGTTATAGCCTCCTGTTGCTCCTTCAGCATGCAAAAGATTCGAGCCAAATTTATTTCGCCATCCTCATCGTCGTCTGGTGTTTTCTCTCTTGACCTTCTAGACCCTTGAGGTTAAATCAAGGGGTTATTTCGATGATCGCCGATCAACGGGCGAAACGGCAATGTTGTTGTTAATATCGTTAGCACCATTGTTGTTGTCATCGTGGTTGCTAACCTCAACTTGGATGCCACTAGCCATTCTGCAAGTATCTGATGCTGACCTGTTTTCACATAATCTCAAAAGAAACAAGTGAAATTTGAGTTTGAACAAATTACCACTATTATCCTTAGCCCCACGATGGGTGCCAAATTGTTTACCTAAAAAAAGGAACAATTGAATTTGTAAGTGATTTTAAGGATACGTGGATCGATTTGCAATAAAGAGTAATAAGCAATCAATAATAAGCAAATGAAAATAATAAGTAAGAAGATTAGCCTGTAATACCTTAATCTTGATTGAAATTATTAAGCAATTTTGATTCAATTCTTAGTTGTTTTGCTTCGGGTCCGAGCCAACAATGAGTACTAATAGCTATAATTGTTCTGAGTAAATCATGCAAGTGTGAATAAAGAGAATGAGATGCCCCTCCAACGTGAAGGTTGAGCTCCTTTTATAGTTATGAGTACAGGGCATTGATGCCCGAGAACCATTCTCCAATTAAATACAATTAATGGCAATAATGATTACTTAATGAGCAAGGAGTAACGGCTGGCGCCATATCCGGAATGGGAACGTGATGGGCTCCTCCGGTTCTTCATCCGGTGTCAACTGGTTGACTTGATATCCGGACTTGTCTCGATGTAACTCCATTTGATACGGAACTCTGTCGCCTCCCTCGAACTCCATACCTAAACCTTATCACATGTCGTGCCGATTTTCGACGTATACATAAACTATGAGGGTAAAACCATTTTTCATAGAAAATAAATTATATATATTGTCAGTATTAAAAAAAAATTGAACTTTCAGTTCCTTCTAGTTTTATTACGGAAATATATTTCATTTCCTTCATTCAATTTTTGGCCTCATCATAGGAAATCGTTGTTCTAAAATCTGTATCGAAATGTTAGTAAAATAAATTTGTATATTACGCATACATACAAGCATGCATATACTGATATACATATCATCTATAATTATCACTTTTTGTAGGTTGGTATACTGCAAGAGCAAAAATTTATTTACCTTTATTTCTTCATGAAAAATGGATCTAGAATTTTTTATCCCAACTTAAATGTATATGTCTTAAATTTTTTATCTCATTTGTTGAAAAAATTATGGACGCAAAGAGTCGAATCGTATTAATAATCGACTAAACCACTATACTAAAGCTCGTTTGATATCTTGAAATTTAAAAAATGGACTTATTTAAAAGCATTTTTTTTTGTTGACGAAGGAACCCGCAGCCGCTACTCTCTCGAAAAGACAGTAGTAAACCCTGACTGACAATAGCCAAATCACGCCCCGATTAACCTGCAAGCCATGTGACAGGCTCAACCAAGAAGTATTTAAAAGCATTTCTAACGAGACTATCATTAGTACAATTTTTAAAAATGAAAACTTGTACCAATATAGTTTAGATTGACTTTTTAATATGATATCATTATGTATATTTGTGAAGAGGAGTTTCAGAGTAACTGGTAAAGTTGTTGTCATGCGACCAGAAGGTCACGGGTTTCCACCTCTTGCAGAAATGTAAAGTGAAGCTGCGTAAAATAGACTCTTGTGGTCCGGTCTTTTTCTGGACCTTGCGAATAACAAGAGCTTAGTGCAGTGAAGTGCCCTTTTTTTTTGTGTATATGTGTATATATATCACAAATAGCTCTCGGTCGAAACTTTGATTCTAATTCATGGGTGTAATTATTATTAGTCCAGAATTAATTATTTATCTGTTTTTCAATATATAATTCTTTGTATGTACAAATTCAATAAATTTAGTGATAAAATTTATTGACATAATATAGTAAGTATATATAGCCAAAAGCAAAATGACATAAAATTATGATCAATTCCAAATAAACACCTTATGGAACACACAACTTTCTAAGAAGCTATCGTTGATCTTCTCATTCGACATTCATGAAAAATCTTTTGTTTTCCATGGGAGTAACACATTCAGGAGAAATCACTACAATTTATTCTCTTTTTTTCCTTATTGTGAAATGAATAATTACGAAAGGGGCAAAAGCTATATATTCTCTTAGTTTTTTTCTCTGTCATTTTAGAGAATTTCGAGGTCAACAAGCTCCATCTTCTCAACAAGTTCTTTGCATCCATGGACAGGTTTGTCTTTTTGGAAAAAGAGTGGGTTAACGAAACGAACAGCATTGTGCATTCCAACGTTTTTACTGCAAACAACTCTGTTGTTAATCAATTTAGGAACAATTTCTTTGCAGTCTTTTTTTGGGCTATCTACCAATTTGATCTCACAAATGTCATTCTCGTGATCACCTTCAACTGTCAATGTGTATTTGCCAATGTAGTCGGTTTTGCCTTCGGTTGAGAAGGTTTCGTTATTGGTCTCAATGTCTCTGCATGTCAAGCTCACCGTCGCACCTATATATACTCACCAACATTAAAGATCGTCAGTAACTATCAATTAATTGAAACGTGAATTTTAGATTTCTATGCTTGTGAATCTTAAAAGGTTACTGAATTATATATTCTTGTTACACCATTTAATATATCAAGTTTGTAAAATTACTCTATTTTAGGGTAATATAATTAAAAAATAGTCTAAACATAACATATTTTTATAGAAAGATCAAAAAATACATTATAATTAACTGAAGGTTAAATATGTTTAGTCATGTCATAATTAGAAGCTTGATATAAGTAAAGGATCAAAAGTACTATTATCGAATTGAAAAAGACAAGGAGAGAGAAGACAATTGAACTACCAAGAAAGGGTAGCCGACCATTTCAGGCATTATTACATATCGCCTTATCTATCATTTCTACAAGAAATTGTATTTTATGGCTTGAACTCCTAACCTTCTAATCACACTTTCTTACAGTTTCGTCAAGACTTTCTTTTTCTTTAAGAAAAATAAAAGGGGATAAGATAGTATTATTATTAAGATTTAGTACCTTCAATGGTATCGCTAAGGGAGGTGACGAAACCAAGACGGCAAGTGTCACAAAAGACTTTGCCTTCGACATCAAAGATTTCAAAGTCGGCGACGGCGAAATTGGCAATGGCCAAAACGCAAAGGGCGAAGAGGAGAACAATAGCTTTTGCCATTTTCTTTTTTTCTTTTCTTCTGTGTTTTGTGTCTTTTCTTTATTTATTTGTTCTCCTTCTCTGATGTGTGACTTGCTATTTGAATACAATGAAATACCCTATTTATAACAAAATGATTTGTGGGGAAATATGGTTGTGCGTTCTTTTTGGTTTTCTTGTTGGTATAATATTGGATGATCCTATTTCTTCTATGAGCTTAGGAAGCTAATGACCCGCTCTTAATCCGGTTTACACTTTTATTAAGTAGTGGCCACTACAAATGTGGACTTAATTTGCATCGGAAGGGCGAAAATAAATACTTATTTGGTGGTTATTAACTTACTTTTGTGCTGCATGCATACATTATACATATGTGTACCTATACACGTTTGTTCAAGAACATAATTTTTATTTTTTTTAATCACACAAATTTATCTTATTTTTTAAATTATAATTTTTTTAAAATGATTTTTTTCTTAAACTTCGTACATATTTAAACTTTGCGACATAAATTAAAAGGGAGGGGAGTAAAAAAACAAAGAACAACACATAATTATGAATGAAGACACATCGTTTAAGATAGTGGTAGAATCAAAATTTTCACTTAGAGAAATCATAATATAAAGAAGTAAGTGTTTACCCCAATGGAAATGATTTCTTCGACGTCTTCTCTTTCAAGCTTCCTTTCAAATTACTTCAAACCAGACGGGAAAATGAAATGTTTTCAATTCTCCAATTCTCCAAGCTTCCTTCCTACCACTGAAATGATCCCGGCTAGGTACATGCCATTTCCGGAGAAATGGAACATGCACGGTAAGTATCGAAGTTTTTTCCTTTTCTTTTGCTTAACTTACGATTTCGATGACTTGTTTTAAGCCTTTCTTTCTTTTACCTTTTCAGCCGTCCATTGAACTCCGGCTCACGTGGACAATCTCCACACATAGGTCGATAAAATTCATCAACACTTACCCGTAAAAAAACGTACATGGAAAGAGCTTTCTAACAAACGATGGGTAGTACGAAACTTTTTCATGGGCAGTATACGTCTAACTTCCTTTTTAGGATTTGCTAATAGTCTTGTACATTTTTTCATCTCTTCCGTTTTTCAAACTCCCAAGTTTACCGAAGGGTACCTCGACCCCAAGGTCCAACCCTTCGGCTGCTCCATCTGTCCCCAACCCAGTGCTTGATCCAACCACATCAGTTAGGTGTATCACCAAAGTACCAAAGAAAAGGAAATCCTCCAAACCCAAATCCTCGAAGCCTCCTAAATCACCTTTGGTTGGCTCAAAGAGAAAAAGAGCTTCAGAAGCGGGTGGCCCTTCCCGAATTCAAGACACCAGCATCTCACCAGAGGATGTTTGAGTGAGAAAGGTCACCACCACCACCACTTCGACGGAGAACACTCCCACCGAGGTTAGAGAAGAGAGTGCTACTACTGAATTAGTCGAACAAACTTTGCTGCCTACCGGTGTCGCAACTACTCCTATCACTATGCCATTGACCCCGAGCCAGTCATCATTGAAGACGACGATGAAGCTACGGACGAGGAGTCATTGGCAAAGAAATTTGAAACTTCCACTTCAAATCCTCATCTATCATCACAATCGGACCAAAACTTCGGGCAAGAAGATTTTTACCGCTTCTTTGATGAAGTTAGAACCTCTATGAACCAGACGCCGCAGGCGAACACCTCCGAGTTTGCTCACTCAGTCATACCCCAAAAATTTACCAAATCCATCCGAACTCTAAAAAGCTACGCTAGCTCCCGATCCAAAGTCGTGAGTGTTTTCCCATCTCTGAGTGTGAATTCGAGGAGAGAGTCATCTGTTCTAGTTAGTGAGGGCTTCATCTGATGTATGGTTGAAAATGAGCACCTCAAAGGGCACACGGGCGCTCAGGATAGAGAGATTCAACACCTCAAAGGGCTTTTTCAACAGAAAGAGGCTCAGTTGCAGCAGGCCAATGACTTGTCCGTTATTAAGGAAGAACTAGACTAAGTTAAATGCGACTATCTCCGGGATATGAATGACCTCGAGCTCATCAACGAAGAAAACAAGGGTTTGGCACAGGAAAATGATGAACTCCATGACAACGTTCATGCCTTAACCCTAGAGCTCGAGGATTGGGAAGATTTTCTTAATGCCGAGATCGACCGCCTCAATGTTGGGCTTGCTGAGGTTAATGCGAATCAAGCTACCGAACAAGCTGCTTTGAAGGTGGATCAGGACCAGTACCACAAACAAGCCCAAACTATTGAAGGACTAGAACTGAGATTGAGGCCACTCACCAAAGGAATGCTGAGATCGCAGCCCAAATTAACCAAGCCTTCCCGAAAGAAACCAAGCTCGAGTTAACGTGGAGGCTGAGGCAACTCGGACATTGTTGAGAACCGAGTACAGAACTTAGAACATTCGAAGGCACACTTTGGAACATGCTCGAGATGGAATATCAGAGATTGATGACAAGATTGAGGAGGCAAAAGAGATCGAGCTTAGAGCCTACTGCAAGCTGAACGGTGACAGTTCCGAGGATGACCCAGAGGACTCCGACTCCGACTGAACTTCATGCTTGCATGCCTTTGTATTTTTTTCCTTTAAAATATTTTGCTCTGGCCTTGTTTATTAAACGAATATCCTTTTAGTCATGATTTTTCTATCTTTTAGTATCCGTTATTGTTTTCTTGATTACAATAACTTAGCTAAACAAACTTTTAACCTAATTTAGGCTAATTATCTCAGACTTCGGAGTTTCACTTACACAACCCATCACTTAGTTTGCATCAAGCCGAATGGAAGTCCTTTTGCTCTTAAAAATAACTTAGATAATTTTTTTAATACAAACTTTTACTTTAGTTTACTTCATACCTGACAATTTATTTCGATTTTAGGCTATTTAATGGATAAATATAAGGATCTTATTTTTATGCTTATGAATAATACATCTCTTATTCATTTCAGGAATGAACATCATAACTTTGTTTATTCCCAACTTTTAGAGAATATAAGTGTCTTTAAGAATAAGCTAGATTCATTTGATCTGGTGCCTTAGAAGCATGATTTTGGAACATTACTTAATTTTGCTCTGGATGCTTTTATGACGTTAGTCCCCAGCTAAGGACCTACTAAATTTGTTAGCTCATAAGCCTAATGATTTTATCATTGCCCCGGAGACAAGCATATGTAGATAAACTTTCGAGGCAAATTTCGGATAAAGTGTAATTTCATTCAAATTATACTTCGGTCAAACAACTAGGCAAGATTCATTCGATCTTTTTTGCCTTTACATGATTTGTCATAACATTTACACTACTCGGACAAGATTAATTCGATCTTTTAACCCTTACAAATATTCACAATTCTAAAATTTTAAGAAAACTTCGAATTTCTTCACAGCTTCGAATTTCTTCGGTCTGAACTTCTTTACCGAGTGTATAACAGTCCCCTAATTTTGTATTCGAAGCATGAAGATTCAAACATTATTTACTTCATAACACCGGACAGTCCCCAATGTATTTATCCGAACTTCAATTATTTAGTAACACGCTTTACATTATCGCCTCATTAAAAACCTTACCGGAAAAACCTTTTTTTGGGATAAAAATTGGTCTAAGGGAAAAAGAGCGAAACAAGTGTTTTCAGACTTAATTCTAGCTCTCCGGTCGTTGCATGATGACTTCAACTTTTTCCATGCAAAAGTTAGTAATAACAAAACAAATAAAGGTTAAATAATTAAATGAAGACATACCTTAGCAATAATATCGCTTCAAGTGTGCAATGTTCCATTTGTTTGGAAACTTCTGACCATTTTCGATTTCCAATTGGTATGAGGCTCCGGTTATTCCCCATATTTTATAAGGACCTTCCCAGTTCGGGCCCAATTTTCCTTCGTTGGATTTTTTGGTGTTGAGGGTTACTTTTCGCAAAACCAAATCCCCTACCTGAAAGTGCCTAATATTAGTCATCTAGTTGTAATATCTTCTCATCCTTTGCTTTTGAGCTACTATCCGTAGCAGTGCTAACTCATGGTGTTCATCCGTTAAGTCGAGCTTGACGGCCATAGCTTCGTTGTTGGACTCTTCGGTTGCTCGGCTAAACCTTAAGCTCAGTTCACCTACTCTCACCGGTATTAATTCTTATGTACCATAAACTAAAGAAATGGCTTTTCGCCGGTGCTAGATTTTGGCGTTGTTCTGTACGCCCACAATACCTCCGATAAAATCTCTTTCCACTTACCTTTTGACTCTTTTAGTCTTTTCCGAAAGTTCTGAATGATTGTTTTATTTGTAGAATCCACTTACCCATTTGCACTCGGGTGATGCGGAGTTGACACTATCTTCTTAATTTTCAATCCTTCAAGAAAATTGTTTACCTTCTTCCCAATCAGAAGTGATCTACATTGATATGACAAACCAACAAATGATGTGGTCCCAAATGAAATCAATGACTTGCTTTTCTTTAACCTTCTTGAAGGCCTTTGCTTCAACCCATTTAAGAAATAGTCAGTCATAAACAAAATAAAATGAACCTTTCTGAGTGCCCATGATAGTGACCCTACAATATCCATCCCCCATTTCATGAATGACCATGGTGATAAAACTAGATGCATTAATTCCGTCGGTTGATGAATCATTGATGTGTGCCTTTGGCATTCATCACATTTTCGGACGAAGTTCTTTGTGTCTCTCCATCTGAGACCAATAGTACCCGACTCAAATCAATTTTTGGACCAATAATTATGCTCCTGAGTGATCGCCACAAGTTCCCTTCTGGACCTCGCGCATCACATAATCAGTCTCCCCGGGTCCTAGGCACCTTGCTAAAGGACCATAAAAGGACATTCAGTACAACTGGCCATAAACCAAGCAAAACCTAGCTGCATTCGTTCGAAAATCCCTGGACTCATTCAGATCCATTGGTAGCTTTTCATCTCGAAAGTAATCAATGTATTTGTTGCGCCAGTCCCTTGTTAAGCTTGTTGTATTTACTTCGGCATGAACACCATTAATTATGGAGTTTAGCAGCTGCACAACTGTTTTCGAATTAAACTCCTCTGTTTTCACGGATGACCCCAAATTAGCCAAGGCATATGCCTCATTGTTTTATTCTCGAGATACGTGTTCCATGGTCTATTTTTTGAACCGGTGTAGTACTACTGGATTTTTTCTAAGTATATTTGCATCATTTCATCATTTACTTTGAACCCACCATTCACTTGATTAACAACTAGAAGCGAAACACATTTTACTTCGATGAACTCTGCCCCCAGACTCCGTGCCAATTCTAGACCTGCAATCATAGCCTCATACTCAGCTTCATTGTTAGTTAATTTTATAGTTCTTATTGATTGTCTAATAACATCTCCTGCGGGTGCCTTAAGCACTACCTCAAGTTCGGACCCTTTTACATTTGAAGCTCCATCCATATATAAGGCCCAGACCCCCGAAGTTGACCCCGAGGTTAATAAAAGTTCTCTTTCTACTTTAGAAATCATTTCAGGTGTAAAGTCTGCTAAAACTTGAGACTTTATAGCGGTTCTCGGCTTATAATTTATGTCATACCCACTAATTTATGCTGCCCATTTGGATAACCTACGGGATAATTCCAGTTTATGCATTATATTTTTAACGAGTAAGTTACTACTATGCATATAGGGTGACATTGAAAATATGGTCTAAGTTTTCTAGCGGCCGTTATTAATGCCAATGCCAATTTTTCTAAATGAGGATATCTAGTTTCCACTCTAGCTAGTGTTTTACTCACATAGTAAATGGGAAATTGTGTACCTTTCTCTCCTCGAATCAAAACTGCAATTACAGCTACTTTGGATACCGCTAGATACAGAAATAACTGCCCGTCTGCCTTCAGTTTATACAATAACATCGGACTATACAAGTACTTCTTCAATCCCTCAAAGTTTGTTGACACTTCGGTGTCTACTAGAAGTCATTCTTCTTTTTTAACAACGAGAAGAACCGATGACTTTTCTCTGAGGACCGAGAGATAAACTTGCTTAGATCGGCTATCCTTTCGGTGAGTTTTTGCTTTCACATCTTCAAGTACCTCCATAATTTCTTTAATACCTTTGATCTTATCCGGATTGATCTCTATTCCTCGATTTGAAACCAAAAAAACCCAAGAACTTGCCCGAGCCAACTCCAAAAACATACTTTTCTGGATGCAACTTCATGTTATATTTTCGGAGTATGTCAAATATTTCCTGCAAATGCTTTAAATGGTCCTCTACTTCCAGGGACTTAACTAACATATCGTCAATATAAACCTCTATTGTGTTACCTATTTGGTCCTCGAACATGTGATTAACTAGGCGCTGGTATGTTGATCCGGCGTTTTTGAAACCAAATGGCATTACATTATAGCAATATGTCCCGTATCTAGTTATAAAAGAGGTTTTCTCTTAATTCTCCGGATTCATCCTAATTTGGTTGTACCCGAAGTAAGCGTCAAGAAAACTCAGCATCCCATGCCCTACCGTAGCATCAATCATTCGATCAATGTGCGACAAAGGAAAATAATCTTTTACGCATGCTTTATTTAAATCTTTAAAATTTATGTACATTCTTAATTTATTGCCTTTTTTAGATATGACCACTACGTTTGCTAGCCAATCCGAATACTCTACCTCCGAGATGAAACCTATATTTGAAAGCTTTGTTACCTCAATTTGTGAGTTGTAATCCCTGATGGGATACTTGTCATATCTAAGTAGGACCAGACAAAACAATCGACGTTAGCTTTAAGAAATTCAATTAATTTAAGCCTGAGTTTCGGGTTTAATCCGATGCTCAGGTATACATTTCTATCCGGTAGATGCACGAACAAGATGACTTGCTCTAGCTCCTCTATAGTCGACTTTGTGGCATCTGAATCATCTGGCAGCACAAATGACCTCGGGATGTGAAAGTAGTCTTCTTTATCCTCGTAATTTGTCTTTTCTTCCTCTTTATTTTTTGAACTCAGCGAGCCCAAACCATGTGATTGCTATTTCACTTTCTTGCCTTTACCCACGTCCTTCATTTATTTTAGTGTTTGTACCGATTCTTCCACCGCGAACATCTCCCTTGCTGCCGGTTGCTCCCCTTGAATCATTTTGATTCCCCTGTTGTTGGGAATTTCAGCATCATGTGTAACGTCGAAGGTACAACCTTCAAGTCATGTATCCAAGGCCTGCCAAATAAAGCGTTGTACCTTATTTCTCTTTCTATGACATAAAATTTCATTTGTTGAATTATCCCGGCTGCATTGACTGGAAGAATGAACTCTCCTTTCGTGGTCTCACTTGCCATGTTAAAATCATTTAGAACTCAGACTGCATGTATAATTTAGTCTAATAATCACAATTGTTCCATCACCTTCCACCGGATGATGTTGACCGAGCTACCTGGATTAATTAAAATATGCTTAATCTGAAATTTATTAATGAAGACAAAAATTACCAGTGCATCATTGTGAGGTTGAATGATGCCCTCCACATCTTCATCATTGAAAGATATTGATTCCTCTAGTTCGTAATTTCTGGATCTTTTCTCTGGAGTTATTGACACTTTCGTCTTCTTTGCGATCATGATAGCTCCCTTCGGAATATCCATCCCCCGATAATCATATTTATGATATGCTGGGGTTTAACCAATTTCGTATGCTTGTTTGCTTCTCTATTTCTGGAGTTTTCTTTTGCATGATCACTTAAGAACTCGCTTAGATGGTCATTTTTCAATAATTGGGCCACTTCATCCCTTAACTAGCGACAATCTTCTGTTCAATGACTATGAGTTTCATGATAATTACAAATCAAGTTTGGATCTCTTTGAGCCGGGTCTGTCCGAAGCGATCATGGCCACTTTGTCTTTTTTATATGTCCAATGGCCGAAATGAGCCCAGGCACATCAACGTTGAAATTATATTCGGACAACCTCGAGCTTTCATAATGTTAGAAGAAGATACACCAGTGTCATTTTTGAATTGCAGACCCCTATTGGCAAACCCCCTATCATTACGCATATCTCCTCTGTCCAATGGGAAATTGCGATGTTGCGACCCCGATCCGATCTGAAATTTGACCTCTTCGGATGCCCGTATAGTTGATATCTATCTTTTGAATATTTCGGCTCCGATTCGACTACCATATTTGATTTATCAAAGTTCTTATTCCGTCCTCCTGACCTCGGTGGAAGTTTAAGCTGATCATCCTCCACCCTGATTTTGGACTCATACCTTCTATGCACATCTTCCCATGTTACTATAGGGAATTCCAACAGGTTCTCCTTTAATTTGAACGAGGCACTGGAGCTCATAGGATTCAGCCCCTTGGTGAGAGCTTCAACTGTCCATTCATCTGGTACCTGGGGAAGAAGCATCCGCTCCTTTTGAAATCTTGTCACAAACTCCCGCAGCAACTCCGTATCTTTTTGAGTATTTTTTTGAATATATCCGCTTTTCTTGCTTGAACCTTCCAAGCTCCGGCATGCGCCTTTATAAAAATATCTGCAAACATTTCAAACGAATTAATAAAATGTTCATGCAACATAGAATACCATGTCATTGCTCCCTTGGAAAGCATTTCGCCGAATTTCTTCAGCAACACCGATTCAATCTCATCTGGATGCATGCCATTGCCCTTTATTGCACAAGTACGTGATGTCACATGCTCCCGTGGATCTGTTGTCTCATTGTACTTTGGGAGGTTGGGCATTTTAAACCTCTTCGATGCTGCACTTGGTGGGAATGACAACTAGATGTATCTCTTCGAGTCTGACCTTTAAGATCGGAGGTGCCCCATGAATCTGGTCAACTCGTGAATTGTAGGTTTTAACCTTCTTTTCATTGGTGTCAATTAGTTTAGTTAAGGCTTCAAGCATTTTCAGGACCTCTGAGGGCTCATTAGTCCCCGAGTCATTGGCATTCTCGTCGACTCAGCCCTCTTCCGGGCTTGGTTCATTATTGCGGATGAGACGAGTTTCATCCACCGCACTTGCTCAGCTACTTTTCTTTTACAACTGAGTTATAGCCTTCTGTTATTCCTTTAGCATATAAAAGATTCGAGCTAAATTTATTTCACCATCTTCATCATCGTCCATGTCTTTTCTGGCATGATAACGATCGAGGTAAAATCATGGGATTATTGTTATTCATTGGATCAACATGCAGAATGCCGTTCGGTGGAGTAACAGACGAAACACCATTCAGTGGATCAATGGGTGGCACACCATTGTTGTTATTGACGCTGTGAGCACCATTGTCACCGTTGTTGTTCTCATGGTTGCTAACCTCAATGTTGATTTCACTAGTCATACTGTAAGTACTTAGTATTGACCTGTAATCACAAAATTTTAAAAGAAACAAGTGAAATTTGACTGTTTAAATCAAATCACCACTATTATCCTTAACCCCACGGTGGGCGCTAAACTGTTTACTCCAAAAAAGGTACAGTTGGATTTGTAAGTGATTTTAAGGATACGTTGATTGATTTGCAATAAAGAGTAACAAACAATTAATAATAAATAAGTAAATGAAAATATCAAGCAAGCAAATTAGCATGGAATATGACGAACTTAATTGAAATGACTTGATCAGTTTGTTTCGATCCAAAGCTGATTTGCTTCGGGTCCGAGCCAATTGTGAGAGCTTTTACAATTGTGAGAGCTTTTACAATTGTGATTACAATGAAGTAGTGCAAATAGTAATGAGAATGGGATGCGCTTCCAACATGAAGGTTGAACTCCTTTTATAGCTAACAATATAAGACATTCATGCTCTAGAATTACTCCCTCATTAAATGATAAAACGGTCGCTTAATGAGCAAATAGTAATTGTAGGCGCCATATCCGGAACGGGTAGGCACCGAGCTCCTTCGATCTTCCACTCGATGTTACCAGGTTCGGTCGCTATTCGGTGCCACCTGGTTCAGCCGCCAACCGATCTTGTTACGATACCCGAACTCACCACCGATGCAAAATATTATTACTTCCTTTGATTTTCATATTCAAACCATGCCACGTGTCATACCGGTTTTCACCATATACAATAAGAACATGAAGAAACCAAAAGATTCATCATATACTAATATCCAGGATCCAAAGGTTATGAGTTTCCATAGCTACCTCAAGTTATTGTCTAATAAAAACACAAAAAATATTGAATTTATGTAAATCCATAATAGTAACCTGTAGCAACTTCCATCCACCTGAAAATAAAGAAAATGAATACATAAGAATAACAACCGGTAGCAACTTCCATCCACATACCTTTTTTTTAATTATTTTTTATCCAATGTTCGATATTCGTATTGTAGTTTGATTATATGCACATTCGCGCCACGTAGGGTCTATTTTGAGGAACCACTCCATATCTAGAGTTTTTGCATACCTAGAATACAAATCTGAAACCTCCAATTAAGGAAGAAGAAGCCCATCCGCTACACCACATATTTTGATGGTGCAACTTCCATCCACCTGAAAATAAAGAAAATTAAATTATTTACTCCATTCGTCTCAATTTAAGTGTTTTAGTTTGATTAGACATAGAGTTTAAAAAATAAAAATAAAAAATTTAAATCTTGTGATTTTTAATTAAAGATATGTGTAGTTCTTTAAATTTTATAGTAAACTTGCAAAACTTACTAAATATAGAAAAAGATAATCTTTTTTGAGATAAAAAAAAGTAAGACAATTAGGACGGATGAAGTAGATGATTTTTCCTAATTAACACACCGAGATAAGCTTTTAAACATTCTAGAAGACAAGAAAAACTGTAAAAAAATTAGCAAGTCAATATGTATTGCCAAAACAGGCAGGTGCGTGTTATCTTCCCTTAATTAACTCGTACCCGTTCTCTTCAAATTTTCCAAATCTCTCTTTGGCTCCTTTTCTTCATTACTCCAAATGGGTATCTTTTGTTTATGTTCATCATCAATGCCTTTTTAAATTTCAATCTTCCCCTATTTCTCCCACCTCTACAACTCTCATTCAAGACACAAAACTTGTTGTTAATGGTGGGTCCACACTCTCTGGCCACGTCACTATTAGTGGGTCCAAGAACTCAGCTTTACGTATTCTTGCAGCAGCTCTTTGTTGTTCTGGTTCTTCAAACCTTAAAAATGTACCCTCTTTATCAGATACTACAACAATGGTTTCAATCTTGGAGTCTTTGGGTGCTCAAGTTATGAGTTTTGGTGGAGATATTGTGGTTAACACTGATGGAATTGTGTCTGTAGAGCTTGATTTGAGTGAAATTGGTAAACTTAAAGGTGGGTTTTTTGTAATTGGGCCATTATTGGCTCGATTTGGTGAGGCTATTGTTGGGTTGCCAGGTGGGTGTGATATTGGGGCCCGACCCGTTGATGTTGATATTTGTGTTCATGGTCTTCGTGTTCTTGGTGCTACAGTTGAGTTGAGGTTGGTGAATGTAACAAAAGAGTAATTACTCTTATTACCGTGGTCGAATTGCAGAAAATAAAGTAAAGGAAAGAAGAAGGGAGAAGAAAGGAAATTTTGTTTGTATTCCAATAAAACAGTACTAACTGCTATTAATAGCTTTACAGACACATGATATTGGTTCAACTTTTCTAATAAACTCAGAGGATTAATACGCAAATAAACATAACTAATTTAAGGATTATAATTGTAAGACTAGAATTGACTACTTAAATACTTTAAGGACTAAACTGAATTAAGTAAAACTCAATCACAATACTCTATTGTGACACTCCATCCTCCTTGAAAATAAGCTTCTTTCTTCAAAACTTTGTCATGGCTGGAAACTGTGATTTCATGAATTGATAATCTTCCTACGTAGCTTCCTCAGGTAGTAGGTTGGCCCACTAAACTAAAATCTTAGTGGTAGCTCGATTACTTTTCTCGATCATTCCCCTATCCAACACTACAACTGGCTTTATCAGTAGCTGATCATTTGCTGAACAAAAAGGAGGATCAACAGATGGTATAATGCGATCCTTTTCTTGAGCTGAGAAATATGAAAGACTGGATGTATTTTAGCAGTCACTGGTAAAGCTAACTTATATGCCACTGGTCCAATCTTCTGAGTGATCCGGTAAGGGCCATGGAATTTTGATGCTAGCTTGAGACTCTTTCTGATAGCTATAGATGTTTGTCTAGAGTTGCAACTTCAAGAACACCCAATCTCCAACATTGAACTCCCTTTCAGTTCTTTTCTTGTCTGCATTAACTTCATTCTTTTTTGTGCCTTAGTCAAGTTCTCCTTCAACACCTTGGCCATTAGTTGCCTTTTCTTAAACATTTGGTCAACAATATCCACTTTGGATTGAGCAATGAGTTCAAAAGTCAGCTGAGGGGGATCATACCCATATAATACTTTGAAAGGGGTTATTTTAAAAATGTATGGTAGTTACTATTGTATCAGAACTCTGCATGTGATACCCATTTGTGCCAATCCTTTGTTTTATGGTCAGTCATGCATCTTAAGTAGTTTTTCAACCACCTGTTGAGCCTCTCATTTTGGCCATCTGTCTATGGATGATAGACTGAGTTGTAACAAAGCTTAACCTGCAAAAGTCTAAACAACTCCTTCCAGAAATTGCTAATGAACACCTTATCTTATCTCTATCAGACACTATACTCTTGGGTAGTCCATGTAGCTTGTAGATGTTGTCTAGGAATGTCCTAGCTATTTGGGGGTGGGGGCAGTGAAAGTGTGAGCATGGCAATGAAATGTCATGCTTGCTATATCTATCAATAACCACTAGCACATTATCGTTTCCTTCAGATTTAGGCAGACCTTCAATAAAATCCATTGAGATATGCTCCCATGCTCCTTCAAGGATAGGAAGAGGTTGTAATAAGCCTGGATAGACAGCTTGCCAATCTTTGCATCTTTGGCAGACTTCACATACTTGTACTACAGCCTTAACTTGCTCAATCATGGCAAGCCAATAGAATACTATAATTAGTCTCTGATAAATAGCCTAGACTCCTGAATGCCCTCCCAGTCCTGACTTGTGTTTTGTTAGAGTCAATTATTGTCTCAGAGGGCAATTTTTCCCCACCCAATTTTTTCCTTTGTATCTCAACACTTTTTATTGTAAGGAAATGTTCAGTTCAGGGTCAGGGTTGTTACTAAGAGTGGTGATGGCTTGTAACACTTCTTGATCCCCTTCATAACTATCCAGATTTTTCTCAATCCATTTGGGTTGTATTTGTGTTATCACCAAGCATTGTGTTGTATCTGCTTCCATGGTGTTATCCTTCTGAGAGGCAACCTTCCTATATACGGCATTAACAACCACATTTTCAACTCTTTTTTTTTGTATTGAATCTCAAAGCTTAATCCCATCAACTTGGTTAGCCCTTTATGTTGCAAGGAAGTGATTAGTTTTTGGTCTTGTAAGAACTTCATACTAAAGTGGTCAGTCTTTATTATGAAATGATGGGGGTGCAAATAAGGCCTCCACACATCAACAACTTGCAATAATGCTATCAACTCATTCTCATTAGTGGACATCCCTTGGTGTCTTTTGCTCAGAACTTGACTCATAAATGCCAATGGTCTCTTTTCTTGCATCAACACAACATTAATTCCAGTGTTGCATGCATCAACCTCCAATATAAAAGGCTTAGTGAAATCAGGGAGTGCTAGTACATGAGTGCTTGACATAGCCACCTTTAGTTGGTTGAAAGCTGTTTCAGCCTCAGGATTCCACAAAAATTTCCCTTCAATAAATTAGTCAGTGGCTTGCTAATGTGGGCATAACTCTTCACAAACTTTCTATAGTACCCTGTTAGCCCCAAGAAACCTCTCAATTCCTTTATATTTTTAGGATGGGGAAAGTCTAGAATTGCAGCAACCTTGCTTTGAGCAGTACTCACCCCTATGACATTGATAATGTGCCTCAAGTACTCTACTTGAGACTATCCAAAATCACACTTGCTTTGCTTGGCAATTAATTCATTTTCCTTCAACAACTTTAAAACAGTCTCCAAATGTACAAGATGCTTATCCATGGTCTTACTATAGATCAGTATGTCATCAAAGAACACTAAGATGAATTTTCTTAATTGTTCTTTAAAGACATAGTTTATAAGGGACTGAAAAGTTGCAGGAGAATTGGTTAAGCCAAAAGGCATTACCCTGAACTCTTAGAGGCCATGGTGTGTTCTAAATGCAGTTTTATGCTCCTCTCCATCTTTCATCCTCATTTGATGGTACCCAGTCCTTAGATCAACCTTAGAAAACACATTTGCCCTAAATAACTTATCTTGTAGGTCATCTATCATAGGGATAGGGTACTTGTTCTTCACAGTTAAACTATTTAACCTCCTATAATCTACACACAACCTCCATGTAGACTCTTTCTTTTTAACTAACAGTGCAGGTGATGCAAAGACTGACTGACTGGGTACTACAGTAGTAGCCTTGATCATACCTACAATGATATACTCAATGACATTCTTTTGATCATAAGAATACCTGTAGGGTCTTAAGTTAAATGGTTGAACTCCAGGAATAAGGTTGATCATATGATCACACTCTCTCTTTGATGGCAATTCAATAGGTTCTTGAAAGATTAGTTGATATTTTTGCAATAGTTTGTCAATAGCAGGATGCACTGTTTGTTTCTTCTTTACTAATACCCTTGGGTTGATCATGGACATCTCAACTATCACTTCACAAGTGCCACATTGTAGCATCCTTAGCTCCTTATTGTTCACTGCTAATATTCCAGAATCATCATGCTCTCCATACAGTGTGATCATTTCTCTCATCAGACATGAAACTTAGGCTTTGTGGTCTAGTATGCAAGATCACTGGAGCCATCATATCTATCCAGTCCATCCCTAGTATCATATCACATCCTCCCATCTTCATCAGTCTGAGTTTGAAATTGAAATGTTCATTCTGTATTTTCCATCCAAATGAAGGACTCTCCAATTGGAAACTCATCTCTTGCCCATTAGCTACAATTACCCTCATAGGTTGCATTGACAGTCTTAACCTCTTGACAATGTATGAGTCAATGAATGAGTGTGTGTAATCACTGTCTATCAAACTATAATAGATACCTTGCAATCATACCCTATGATTTTGATAGTGAGAATTTTTACCTTGGAATAACTTAAACCTAGTAGTGCATTCATTGAGATCTCAGCTTGTTCCTCCCCTAGTTCTTCTAGTGTCTCAGCCACGTCCACAAATTCCTCTTGGACTTCACCTTCTTCCTCTCCATATACTCCATCTATGGCATTAACTATCCTTGCTTTACATTGATGCTCAGGGAAGTATTTCTCCTTGCATTTATAACGCAAGCCCTGCTCTCTAAGAGCCTCTAGGTTAGGTGGAAAGTTGTTTGGTTTATATGGTGCTTTGGTTTGTGCTCTTTGGGTCGGGTAGGTGATTCTTAGTGGTTGTTGGTCAGTAGGGGCAGTAGGGTATCTTGTGGTGGTAGTTTGTGTATTTCTGGGATAAGTGATGGTTAAGGGTCTTGGGTTGTTATTCTGGGGTCTTCTATGAGGAATGAAGGGTATGACAGCTTTGAAAGACTCTTCATACAACTTAGCAGTTTCACAAGCATCCAAAACTGTGGTAGGATTAGCCATTTTTACTAGAGGCTTCAACTCAGGTTTCAAACCACTAATGAAACTGGCTACATAGTGGATTTCATTCAGTAGAGGGTTGATAATGGTCATATAACCAGTGAGTTCTTCAAACTTGTCTTGGTACTGATCAAACATTCCTGTTTGCATAATCTTATTAAACTCATCTACAATATCATAAGGCCTAATATTACCAAATCTCCTACACACTTCAGCACAAAACTTTGGCCAAGTCATTACTCTCCTGTGGTTAACAATGTAATTGTCAAACCACACATCAACTCTCTCTTCAATGTGAACCGATGCATAGCTCAACTTTTCTTGCTCAGATATGTTATACAACTCAAAGAACTTCTCACATTTTCTAAGCTAGCTCCTAGGATTAGTTCCATCAAACTCAGAAAAATTTATCTTAAGTTTTACGGTTCGGTTGTTGAAGGTTGTGTCATGGTTATGAACTATGGGGTTGGGTGATAATAGAGATGTCATGGAAAAATTAGGGTTTTTATAAATGGGTGGACTCGAGAAAAGTGGACTTGGGGAAAAGTAAAACCCCTTCCAATCGGAAAGGTTGAAGGAGTGTATATGACTTGATTATTAGGAATATGTGACTTAGTACTTGAGGACTGCCCTTTTTCGCTTTGGCTGAGATTCAGTGGTGTTCCATCTGGTGTCGCCCTTAAGGTAGCCGTTGCACCTGGGGTTTCAGAGAACTAGGAGTCGAACTCACCGGAAATTGCATTTTTGATAAAATTAGCTCCAATTTCTTGTTTTTTTCTCGTGACTCGTCAAGTTGCGATTGGAACTGCAATTGATTATTTTCTAAGGCTTCAAACTTCTTGCCGGTGTTGTTGACGAAGGTCGACAACTGAGTTCTCAGAGCACACATTTCTTCTTGTAACCCTAATATTTTCGGTGGCGGCACCGTCGACCCAGTTTGCTCTGATACCATTTGTAACAAGAGAGTAATTACTCTTGTTACAGTGGCCAAATTGCAGAAAATAAAGTAAGGGAAAGAAGGAAGAAGAAAGGAAGTTTTAGTTGTATTCGATAATGGCAATAAAACAAACAATACTAACGGCTATTAATAGCCTTATAGACACCTGACACTTATCCAACTTTTCTAATAAATTCAGAGGACTAATATGCAAATAAGCATAACTAATTTAAGGACTATAATTGTATGACTAGAAGTGACTACTTAAATACTTTAAGGACTAAACTGAATTAAGTAAAACTCAGTCACAATACTCTATTGTGACAGTGAACTCGTTGAATTCCTATTTTTTTTATTCCACATAATTAACAGGGGTTAGGTTTTGAATTTTGTGACTGTCTCGTCTAACAACTTGTTTGGATGATTGTTACTTATTGTATCATATTGTTACTTCAAATACAATGTTATGTAACGACGAAAAGTTTTAGTTTATATAACGACCGATTTGGTGTTATCGCTTCGTTACTTTATATTCTTTCTCATTTTGCTTTTGCTTATTATTTAATAATCTTATTTGTTCTTTACCCTACCCCTTTTATAATAATTCTACCCCGTATCCTACTTTTCATATCTTAAGTTTATTCTTTAGATTGCTGATCTGTGACAATTATCTAATGACAGAAACGATGCAATCTATTCAAACGTTTCACATATTCATCAAAATGATACAATATGATACGTTATGAAATGATATGTAAAGATTAAACTATTAGAGAGAGCATTTTAGTTGTATAATTAAATTATATCTCCACAGTAGGAAGGTCCAACTAGGGACTGAGACTGGAACTTGTGACACTATAATTTGAAACTGAACTATCCCCCCTCGAGGACTGTTGAATTTCTATATGAGGAGTTTTCGTTTATCTTCATTGACATGGTATTATGACCAATTCTTCCAATTTGATTTAGCAATATTGGTACCATGTGAGTCTCTTGAAAATAAGTAGTGACTAACTTTTGACTCTATATAGAGATGGAAAAGTGCAAGCACGTGTATCAAATGGTAAACGTTTGACTGGTGCAAGTTTCCGACTTGAATACCCAAGTGTAGGAGCTACAGAAACTCTTATGATGGCGGCATGTATGGCTGAGGGAAAGACTGTAATCTCAAATGCAGCTCAAGTATGTAAGTTTTACTGTCTTTTCAACTTCTATGATAGTTACCCTTAATAGTATATGCTTAAATGCTCCGAGCATTTTATTTATTGTTTTTCATTGATATGTACAAAATAGGAACCGGAGATCATTGACCTTGCTGCATTCCTAACAAATTGTGGGGCAGTTGTGGAAGGAGCTGGAACAGACACTTTTTGTTAGGGGAAGGAGAAGGTTGTATGGTTCTGAGTATAGCATAATGCCAGACAGGATTGAAGCTGGCACCTATATGTTGGCTGCTGCAATTACTCGATCGTGTATCTCAATTTCACCTGTGTCCCACAGCAATTCAACTTGTTTAGTAAACAAACTTTCCAGTGCTGGTTGCAAACTATTGCAGCTCAGTGATGACACTTTGGAGGTATACTAAATGTGCTAATCTCTTGTTTTTCTTCCGTCTCGTGCACTGAGTTCTTACGATTATTTTGGTTCATGAGACCAGTTGTCAGTAGTACCTCGGACAATTGGAGATAATTTGCGGGGATTCAGTATCAAAACGAATCCATTTCTTGGAAATCTCCAGCCTCTAACAATGGCATTGCTATCAACATGCAAGGGCGTAAGCGTTGTTGAGGAATCTGTCTTTGAAAATCGTATGAGCCATGGTATGTGATAAAACATGATGCCTGGCTACAGATAATTGTATTTGATCTTTCTTTCAAGGGTTTCATGGTCTTCGTTTATGCAGTAACAGAGCTGCAGAAATTTGGAGCTAAAATTCAGCGCTGTGGGAGCAGAGCAATGGTTTATGGGAAGGGAAATGCAAGAAGTTTCTAGTCCTTGCTTGATTTCCTGAATAATTTATTCAGGCGAGATTGCGTATTGATATTGTTATGGACCTTTTGCTAGTCCATTCCGCGGACCTCGAGTTATCGCAACTGATTTGCGTGGGGGGATGTCATTGGTTTTGGCGGGTCTGGACTGAAATCAGTGGAATATCCCATGTTGATAAGGGTTATGGAAGTTCAGAGATGAAACTTCAGGGTCTAGGTGCCAACTTCATAAGGATGACTTCCTTGATAACTTCCGGTTTAGCTCATGTCTTAAGGAGGATTTACAAGTCAGCATCAAGTAGCTTCAAAAGATCAAAGAACAAGCTTGAAGAATAGCTAGGGATGTTGAAATTGGACCTTTACAGCGACAGCCGCGATCGCAAGTGGGGGCAAACTGGAAGACTATCCCGAACTCAAAGGTCGCTATTGTGGACGAGTGCCTAGAAGCTATGGATCGCGAACACGACGTGGCCAACCGCTATCGCGGAGCACTGTCAAACCTGAGGTGCCACAATTGCGAGATTATTCACTGCAATAACGAGGTACTGCAACAATGGCCAAATTTGCTGCGTGAAACAAGGTCCATATGGCCATTTCTGTATTTAGCTTAATTGTTACTATAAACAGTAACACTTGCGGTCAATTTAGTTTAGTTTTTGATGAATGATGAACTGATTGAATACTCTTGTGAGCCTTACGATTATCTAATTAGGATTTAGGGTTTAACTTAGTTCTCTTTAGAAACCTCTTAATTACACAATAATTAGGTAATTCTTGTATGAGTTCTCTATCTCTATCTTTGGATTGTTTGAATGGATCTTGGGCCTAACTCAACCCAAAAAACTAGCTTGAGGATTGTCCAAGTTCTCGGGCCTAACTCAACCCCAAAAACTAGCTTGTAGGGTGAGGATTGTCCAAGTCCATATAAGGAGTCCATGTTCCCATTCCATATCCGATGTGGGACTCTTAACACTCCCTGCACGCCTAGACCTTGTTAACTGGAGTGTGTATAATTGTTAACTGGAGTGTGGATAATATAATTTGGGGGCCCAACATCGGTGAACAAAGAATTGAAATGAGTATGACTCTGATACCATGTAAAGAATGGATCTTGTGCATAACACTAGTTTGTAGGGTGATGATTGTCCAAGTTCATATAACGAGTCCATGTTCTCATTCCATATCCGATGTGAGACTCTTAACAATTTCATCAATGGAATGTGTTGGAAATTAGCCTTTGGCGGGGAGATGCGTCCACCAATCTTTGATGAATTAAACACTAGTGTTCCATATGTTGAAGACCTCGTCTCTTTACACATGCATGATCTACGAAGTGAGTAGATGACCGTAGGGCCAAGAATCGTCTAATTTCGTTAAGAAATGAAAGAGATATTGGTCCACGAAGTAAGGTGTTTGAGATATGGAAATGTGGTGTGGGATAAATCTACCACATCGGTGGGAATATGAAGAATTGCTCTCTATATAAGTCTCTAATTGGTAAAGGGTTTGGGACCCCAAGGGGTATCCCATGTGTTTAAAGGAGGGAAGACCTAGATGTGCTTGGGTTCAAGGCTAAGCCCACACGCGCGCCGCCGCCGCCCGCCCGTCCCGTCCGGTTCCGGGTTCACGGGTCGTGGGGCTGTCTAATATTATCTTTTTGGATCAGAGAACTCTGCCAGATGTACAGTTTGATCCCTGAAGTTTCATATGTACAGTTTGGACCAGAATTCTTTCATATGTACAGTTTGATCCCTGAAGTTTTAATATTTACAGTTTGGTCCCCAGAATTTCTGGAGACTTTTTCTGGCTACTGTTGGACTGCGTTTTGGAGCATTAACCAGCCATTATTTGGCTAATTAATTCCTCCATTAACAGCCCATTACTTGGGCAGTGAACAGCCTCTTTCAAAGGCCTTAATAGCCATTACTTGGTTGTTTTAATGGCCTCCCTTAATGGCCATTACAGCCTTAGTTTTGGCAGTTGGACAGCCCCTCTTGCTTGCTATATATTGAGTAGTTGTTGGCTCAATTCATAGCTGCACAACATGTAGAAAAACAGATGAAAAAGCCACTAGAAAACAGACTGAAAAATCACGAAAACAATGAGCAAAAACTGCTCGAAACAGTGGTTGAAAATCAGTCAAAAACAGTGACCAAACCCTCACGTATACACTAGATATACACTACAGAGACACTATATACACAGAGACAAAAGAGAAGAGTAGAGAGAAACTCTTCCTTCCTATTCCATATCTTCAGCAAGTCGAGTCATATTTGTTTTCTTCGACAGGCTCAACCTATTGGCTTTGTAGTGTTGAGATTAAAGTGTTGTTTTATCTTGGGAGACTATTGCCCGCTAACGTAAAAGCATATATACGGGGCAATCTTGTCTTAAGGATAGAGGGATATCCTCGACTCAACACACAACGTTGTAACCATCCAGATTTAGTTGTTTCTTGATTTCAGGTTATCAAGATTCAAGACACAACAAACTTGCATAGCTTCTCAACATTGGCTTTGCAAGGTGATCAAGATTCAAGACACAACACACATGCGGCAGTTTTGAAGATTGACCATTTATTTATCCTTTCGAACATTTGTAATAGTTATTACTTCCCGTACTGTTCTATAAAGTACCATAGAAATACCAACAATTTAAGACAAGATTGTATTGTAATACTATTAGTGTTCGAAAGATGTCGGTCAAAAGGTGTGTGACCAAATACGATATGGCAATGGTTTTCTGGTAGAAGAGAGTGATGATGATGAACGTGTTCATGGTGTCACCGCTACCAAGATCAAGTTGGAACAAGCGCTCACGAGAGCTTGAGGATGTCAATCGGGACAAGAGGAGAAGATCAAGATGTACTTCTATCTTGCGGCGAAGGCCTGTATCTATCCCGGACAAAAGATCCGAATAATGGTAAGAAGGAAATGGACACTCGGTTGATGAAGTGACCGAGTGAGCGAGAATCCGAAATTGGGATAAGTAGTTTTTCTTACTTGTCAAGAATAAAGATTAAATGAGGTCCGATTAAAAATTGATTAAAGTATGGAGGAATATGAAAATAATTTATATTCCTTACGCTTTAAAAATCGAAGTTTAATCTCATCTTCTTTTCCGCTTTAAAGATTGGATTGTAAAGCAACTTAAAAGATCCATTCTTTTAAGTGTAATTATTAAAAGTGAGTAAAGTATGTTCGCACATACGAGGGAGTAAGATCCACTAATCTGTAAACTGTTACCACTCTTAAGTAAGCGCCAAGAATTATCTGGGCACCAATCATAACGGAAGAAGTCTAAAAGTTAAAGACGTTGAGCCTGTCATACTATTTGGCAGAAGATCCTTCATAGGATGATATTGGACACTCAGTCATATAAAGCCTCCGAGTGACTGGAGTGGGCCAAAATTCCTTTGATATGATGATATTGGACACTCAGTCATATAAAGCCTCCGGACGACTGGAGTGGGGCCAGAATTCATTTCATAGGAAAAGTAATGGACACCTAGCAAGGTGGGTCAAAGTTTCCAGGTCTGAAATGATTTGAAGGCCTAAAGAAAGGCAGAAAAGAAGTTGGACACTCAGTCTGCAAAGCAACTGCAGTGGGCCAGAGTATCCAAATCACATATGATCCGGTTACGCCCTAACCACGGGCAAGAGGTTGTTCATGTGAAGCAACGCCACCTCTAAAGTAGAAGGGGTTGAAGAGGTTGTCCTCAATAGGACTTCAGGGAATGAGATCACTCTAAGCTGAGGTGATACATGTTCCTAACTTGGTTTAAGGGACGTTGTTGGTCAAGCTGGTTTGAGACTAGTCCAACAGGTCTGTAATAACTAAGAATGGTACAGTACGTCTGTAGCCAAATGAATGATATATTTGTAATCCGTGCATCTATGTCATCATAGATTAAGACACGTTAAATAGCAAGTCATTCAAAAGCTAACGATGTTGATATTGTTGCCTTCTGTCGACATAAACCCTCAAAATGAATGTGAGGTAGACGAATAGGCAAAATCACCTTTCCAAATTCCGTCAAAGGAAATAGCGAAAGAAGCACCGCTCCTCTAGAACTTAGTCACACCTACTTGGGTGATTTAAAGTTTATACAAAATAGAGGGGGAGAGAAAAGTACGCTAGACGCTCATTTTGATGGTACAACGATGAAATCCTTTGTTTGTTAAAAAGCAAAGATGAAATTGTTGAAGCGGATAAGCGCTACAAAGCGTAAGTTGAAAATCAACTAAGCCTACTGATTGAGAAATTTGTAGTGATGGGAGGGGAGAAAGTGAAGCATCGCTCATTAAACGAACGCTCATTCGTTCACCTCACCAACTGTTAGCCAAGTAAAGCTCGTGACGCCCAAATTATGTGGGGTGGCTTGGTAAAAGTTGGAACATCAAACAGGTCAAGTTGTACCTAAGATCAGATTGCATATTCACAGATGCAAATAACAGAGTGTTGATCGCTTCTTGGCATCAAAGTATGTTGAATTCTTTCGGAGATAACTTTCCTTGAAAAGGAAAAAGGAGTAATTGCTCAAGGTTAACAAGAACCCGCGAGGGCTTTGATTTTCCTCGAAACTAGACGCTCCGTGATCTACAGGACTCGAAAGTTGCCGCTATCCGAACTTAATATTCCAAATCTGCAAGTAACTCAGTGAGATTCTAGATGTAGAACCAGAAGGAGCAAAAAGAGCGAGGATAAAAGACTTGTTCCATACCTTTTCTAGCTTGTATGGTTGAGAACCAACCATGGACAATTAACAAAGAATTGTCATCTCTAAAAGCACTACTTTGGAAAGAAGCTAAAGAAAGAAATAGATTCTATCATATAGAACCATACTTATGCGGTTGATCTTCCTCCTGAAAAAGAACCTTTGGGTTGTAAAATGTGCTCCCTCGTGAGTAGCTTCACATCCAGGGCCATTGTAGTCTTACATGGCAATGGATGTTGAAATAGCCTTCCCAACCGTAGGGTTGGAAGAAGAGAATCGAGTTGGTTTCTTTAACTGTTGGGCTTTCTTCCGAACTTTCATTTGGTCCTCAAATGTTTACATTTTAGTCTGAAAATTTCAAATAAAACAGCACAATGAATCGACTACGTAAACATTGACTCAAGTTAGAAAGCCAACAGCTGGAGAATCAACAGTCAAGTAAAAGTCATATTGAAACAAAGTCTCGATATGAAAGATATGGGTATCACAGATGACATCTTAGGAATTGGATTTCTAAGACATCTAACGGATCGTCGATAGTTGACGAGCCTCGCTGAAGCCACCAATGGATATGAATCATGAATGGATTGGAATCACGGTGCACCCATAGACAAGGAGTGATATGCTCAGTCATGTGTAGTTCAATGTATTGTACACACTACAACCGACTGGTATCGACTACAAAGTCGATCGGGCTTAAACTAAGGTTCATCGATGATTTTAATACATGATCGGTAGAAAGCGTTAAGTCGGATATGACGATTTATATCAATTATTCGCCATTATCTACGGATTATAGTATTCGGATGTCCAATGTTCCGGGAGAACACGGTGATGCAACCGGACATCGATCAAGAACACCAAAGCCACAAGCAAATGTGTATGGTGGGTCTTGGAAAATCCTCAAGCAAACTTGCAGATCGGCCGATTCGTGATGAAATCGGAGTTTATCGCTTTATACAAAGCATGAGAGAAGTTGAGTAACTTCACGGCTCCTAGAGGATCGCCCTTATTGGGAGATACCCGTGTCTTATACATTGTGGCTAGCCGGTCGGCAAGTGACACGGATGACTGCCTGACATATCTTTTAGGATCCGTCGGAGACATAAGACCGTATGGCGCTTGATCATCACGGATGTCACATCCTTGTTTACTAACTAAGGGACTACCCGGAGATCAAGTGTTACGCCTAGGAAATTGTCTTAAAACCCAAACAATACGTAACCTTTATGCGGTGGAAACCCAACTATACCGATTGGAGATCCCAAGAATTTGGTTCTAATGGGAAAAACTAAGCGGCAAAAGGTTCAGTTGAGCGCTTCAGGTGGAAGCAAGAAGCACTTCGAGATGATGATTTATCAGACGAAACATGAATCCAAAGTTGTTCCCGCGATAGTTATTAAAGTGCTGCCTGCATGGTGGGTAAAGGTTAAGCTTCCAAACCTTTTAAAAGATCCTCAAACGGTTGAGGTTAAGGTTGTCGAACTTTTAATGATTCCTAACACTTGTGAAGTGGGGTATAATAGGATACCTTGTAGGAGATCACCTATTTAAGTGCGAGGATGACCGACTCAAATGAACGCACTTAAAAATCCAAGTGTGTCCATGGCCACAACGGACAGAAACGTAAGAAGGAAAATGAATAAGAAGAGTTATTGTGTTGATATCATTGTCTTGGCTTACACTAAACACTGACGGTTCAAGACATCACGTCACTTGCAGAAGTAAGTCCACGGTATTCAACTAGGGAAGGTTCAAAGCGTAAGCTACCTCTCTCACGATGCAATATCTTTTTCGTCAAAAGATTGCTGAAATGTAGGCACCTTGTGTATGCGCCTACAATCTCTCTTTCATAGAGGAGATTGTTGGAAATTAGCCTTTGGCGGGAGATGCGTCACCCATCTTTGATGAATTAAACACTAGTGTTTAGTCTGTTGAAGACCTCGCCTCTTTACACATGCATGATCTACGCAGTGAGTAGATGACCGTAGGGCCAAGAATCGCTAATTTCGTTAAGAAATGAAAGAGATATTGGTCCCTAAGTAAGGTGTTTGAGACATGGAAATGTGGTGTGGAGACAAATCTACCACATCGGTGGGAATAGGAAAAAATTGCTCTCATATAAGTCTCTAATTGGTAAAGGGTTTGGGACCCTAAGGGGTATCCCATGTGTTTAAAGGAGGAAGACCTAGATGTGCTTGGTTCAAGGATAAGCCCACCTTGACGTGCAAAGCCGCCGCCGTCAGTCCCGGTCCTGGGTTCCTCGGTTCTTCACGTCAGTGGGCTGTCTAATATTATCTTTTGGATCAGAGAACTGCCAGATGTACAGTTTGATCCCTGAAGTTTCATATGTACGCTTTGGACCGGTAATTCTTTCATATGTATAGTTTGGTCCTCGAAATTTCAATATTTACAGCTTTGGTCCCAATTTCGAGACTTTTTTCTGCTCTTGCTGGGACTGCGTTTTGGAGCATTAACCAGCCGTTATTTGGCTAATTAATTCCTCCATTAACAGCACATTACAGGCAAGGAATGAAATTTCTTTCAAAGGCCTTAATAGCCATTACTTGGTTGTTTAATGGCCTCCCTTAATGGCCATTACACCTTTGGTTTTGGCAAAGCTGACAAATTTCTTGCTTGCTATATATATAGTAGTTGTTGGCTCAATTCATAGCTGCACAACAGGTAGAAAAACAGACGGAAAAGCCACTAGAAAACAGACTGAAAAATCACGAAAACAATGAGCAAAAACTGCTCAAAACAGTGGCTGAAAATCAGTCAAAAACAGTGACCAAACCCTCACGTATACACTAGATATACACTACAGAGACACACTATATACACAGAGACAAAAGAGAAGAGTAGAGAGAAACTCTTCCTTCCTATTTCATATCTTCAGCAAGTCGAGTCATATTTGTTTTCTTCGACAGGCTCAACCTATTGGCTTTGTAGTGTTGAGATTAAATTGTTGTTTTATCTTGGGAGACTATTGCCCGCTAACGTAAAAGCATATATACGGGGCAATCTTGTCTTAAGGATAGAGGGATATCCTCGACTCAACACACAACGTTGTAACCATCCAGATTTAGTTGTTTCTTGATTTCAGGTTATCAAGATTCAAGACACAACAAACTTGCGGCAGTTCTCAACATTGGCTTTGCAAGGTGATCAAGATTCAAGACACAACACACATGCGGCAGTTTTGAAGATTGACCATTTATTTATCCTTTCGAACATTTGTAATAGTTATTACTTCCCGTACTGCTCTATAAAGTACCATAGAAATACCAACAGAATGTTAATCTAATTAGTGTCAAGTTTTTCTTTGAAATGTTCTTGATGTCAATTAGTTGTATTCTAATTATTTGAATTATTCCTTCTTTCTAGCTATACTTGATTAATGATTTATTGTTGAATTATTAAGTGTCCAACTAGTTCATAGTTGTGTGCTTGTTAACTCCTAACCCCATCCCAAATCCACCTATCCTTTTACTTGCTTTCCATACCGATCTTAGTTTATATCAGCTTTGCAAGCCGGAAGTCTGCCTTTGATTGATTACAAGACTACAAGGTCATAAAGCTTCATTTGACAAGTTGTTCACTAACCTATTAATTGTACTGTTTGTTTTGGCGAGGAGCATTCTCTCAGAGCTAGTGCAAATTAATTTTCTGGTTCTTGGTTGAGTTCCTAAAACATGTTACTTAATTGAATAGAAATCTGTTATTTTGATTAAACCCCAAACCTTTTGTCTCTCCGTTGTTTGATTAGTTCTTGGTTCAATTTTAATTTTCTAGTTCTTTGTTGAGTTCCTAGTATTTGAGTGGCTTAGTTGATCCCGAAAATAGTGATATTATTATTCTTTCGTTTGCTCGTGGAAAAGATTTCAACTATCTTCAAGAAAAGTCTTTACATGCCTCTAAGCCAAGCGAGTTTTACTTTGATTTCCTAATATTATTATTACCCGAGGTTTTATCATTGTCATCCTAACACTCTGCTCGTTTAGGAGCCTTCCAGTCTTATCAAGAATTTTACATTGTCATCCAGTCACCTGGTGGAAGAATGATACAGCATTGGATTAACACAAATGACAATCGATGTATAGCACTACAGTATAAATGATACAGTACATTATCAAGAATCACATAAAAGATTAAGATTACAAAAGAAAAAGCAAAGAAAAAAACGCAGTAGAGACCAGTAGGGTAAGATAGGTAAAAATCAGGCGGTTGGAAGCCGCAAGATTAGTTGGATGGAGGTGGGGAAAGGGTTGGGATTGTGGGAATGTTCGGAAGTGATGGCATGTTGGGAAGAGGAATATTGGCTGGCATTGGAGGCAGAGTCATTTTCGGCATGACAGAGGGCAATGTAGGCAAAGAAGGCAATGGTGAGTTAGTTGTTGGAAGTGTTGGCAAAGATGCAGCACTTGGCAATGGTGGCAATGTGGCTGCTGCTGGCAAGTTGGGAATAGCGGGCAATGACGGGATTGTAGGCAAGTTGGGAAGTTGCAGTAAGCTGCGAGCAGCATGACTTGTAGTGATGCTTGAAAAGGACAACAATGCTGTGATCAACAAGAAAATTGAGCAACTGTTAGAAACAGCCATTGCGTCAATTTGCTATAGATTGCTCTGTTTTTACAAAGAAAGTTGTGTTTGGAATTGAGTACTTGAGATGAGATAGATCATTGCTAAAGGGTGTATATATAGGCAATTCTTGAGGGAACATAAGCTCTTTAATTAATTTGTTGGTAGTTAATCTTCCTTAATGTTGCTTTGAGGAACAATATACACGGACTTTGAAATCAAGTAGTCTGAAAGTAGTTGTATAGATGAAAGTTGGAACAACCATATTTGGTGAACAATATAACAACACTAATACTTGATTGAAATCATTTTTTATTCTCAAATTGACTTTCAACACATATGTTAATCGTAACAAGAATGGCTTATCACCTACACGTATCTCATGGAATATCAATTTCTAACTGCCTAAGAAGAACGACTTATCAGTTTTCACAGTGAATAAGGGACAGAGTTGGTCTAATTATAATTATATTATTTTCTGTCTTCACTTTTCCCCATAAAATCAAATATGGAGACACACTTTTACTACTTATAATCTAAATTAAACATCTATCGTTTATTCATGGAAAAACATACTATGTACAAGTACTCCTCGTTAATTTAGGTAAAAGATTATTTTGTATTTAAACTTGCGTCATAGAATCTGGTTGAGAAGGTGAGCTAACCGCTAACAATAAAAACATAATACTCCAAAATTATGCTAACCCAGACCCTGCTAACGCAGAATGTTTTGTATACCAGACTGTCCTTATACTCCAAATTGTAGAACTAGTATTGATGAAATTAAACGGGTCAGATGTAACCCACCAAAACTGCACTTTGACAACGAAATTGATTAGATCAATTTGGGACAAACATCGGGTCATAACTCAACTCACGCAGTTTCAAACTATTTTATCTTGTTTATTTTGTAGTAAGTGCCACCCTCTACAGTTTCACTTTCTACTTCCCAGTAAAAGATGAAGATATAACACTACTGTAAAGCCATCGGTTTTCAACTTTATCAATGAAACAGGCGATAAAAAATGACAGGTGATGAATCAACCAAAATTTTGCCAATGCTGCCAATAAGAGACTTCGATTTTTTGCTTCCGAATTAAAATTTAAACATCCATCTGCGTAATCTACACCAAAAAAAAAAATATAGTACAAAATCTGACTTCCAAGTTAATGGAAGAGTTGATACAATTACCGATATCAACTGGCTACCCTCCACAAGTATAGGCAGCATCAGACTACAAACAGTAAACTAGTCGACATTAGCGTACTTCTATACTCAGGCAGCGTCAACAGTTGCTGGACAACAGAAAATTCAGCTTGTACATCCGCAATCACTTCGGTATTCTTCTAAGTAATCTGTATTGGCCAAAGACATTCTTCTGCTGCCATTGATATGGGATAAAGAATGACCGATACATTGGAGGAGACAGTTCCCTGTCTAGATATGGAAGTGCTGCAACAATCTGAAGGCAAAAGTCTCACAAGTCAATAACATGCAGCATGGTAAGAGAGAGATGAGCTTATGAGGATGAGCCAGTACCTCCCATTTAGACAAGTCACTTCCTCGTGTAGGATAAGGCCGTTGAAGTTGCAGCTCTATCAGGAAAGTGCATTGCTCAGGATCCCTAAGCTGTAACATTATTACCAAATGACGCTGAGTGTCATCCTACAGTTGAATATATTGCACAATAAAAATAAATGGACACTCTTTCTGGTTAAACATAATAGGAGAGTCTGCTTACATATTGCCCCTCTGATGCCTTATTCTTATTATTGAAGAAAGATGGTGCTGCTGAGGTCCCACCCAAGCTAGAATTGAACGGAATTGGAAGAAGGCCAGTAAATCCATCATCCAACCATCGAACTTGGCCCACATAATCAGGAATGAAGAACGAAGAAGGGAACCGGTGCCATTCACTTCCAACGCAAAGGACAGAACCTGAACCACACGAGGAAGTTTAAAATATACACGGAGAAACGAATACTGCATGCGAGTCTTTCAGAACATGAAAAGATGCTGCATGCGTCCAGCTTCATATGCTAAACAAAGCACCAAAAATGCACAGCATCTAGCAAGAACAGAGTAAATGGAGAAACAAGAACATAACAGTAGCTGTAAAATGGAAAAAAAATCACATACAGATATCCTGAGGCAACTTTTTGCTCACATTTGACAGATGCTGCTCATATTATAGGGCGTTAATATAAAGACCATATAAATGGAGAACCACATGACAACATCAACCTCCTCTCATATCTCGACTTGGACACCTTTTTATTCTTTAAACAAGTCCATCTAGGTTCAAATACTTAAATCAGGTATTCATTTTCAACCCTATACCTGAAAGGCACATCTTTGGCTCCAAAAAATCAGGAGAAACCATTTCACCTGCTCAGTTATCCAGTATTTTCTTATGTTACTGGATAAAATTACTCTCAACAACAACAATAGGTTCCAAGAAACAATCACGGGTTTGAGCCATGGAAGCAACCACTAATGCTTGCATTAGGTAGGCTGTATACATCACACCCCTTGGGATGCGGCCCTTTCCTGGACTTGCTAACACGAGATGCTTTGTGCACCGGGATGCTCCCCACCCCTTTTAATCCGACAAGTATTTTAATGCCGAGGTCACAGAGTACATGTCATCCTATGGAAAAGATCAACTCATTAGGTAGGTTGTATACATAACACCCCTTGGGATGCAGCCCTTCCCTGGACCCTGCTAACACGGGATGCTTTGTGCACCGGGCTGCTCCTCACCCCTTTTAATCCGACAAGTATTTTAATGCCGAGGTCACAGAATACATGTCATCCTATGGAAAAGATCAACTCATGCATCAACATTATACACCAATCATCAGTCTTAAAATTTCTGAAGATGAAAAATTAACAAGCAGATATTCAACTCGTCATTAAATAGGATAAACCTCACCTGTTCCAGCGTCATCATGGTAGTCCAAATGCTTGTATATCTCAATAGGAGCTGAATAGCCATTAATAAGTGAAAATGTCCGAGCATGGGAGGCACAAAGAATCAAACCCAGAGCTAGAGGTCTGAGAAATTTCGCTATCTGCATAAGCAAAGCAAAGCAAGTGAAAACTATAGGCACTGATATTGAAGCTTGGCAATTTCTCTTGGACATAGGAAACTACCATAACTAGAGTGGATGGACCATTGGGATTATACTTGTCCCTGAATAAATCAGGAAAGCTCTCAATCACAGCAGAAGCAGCAACACAGATAAGTGGATATATTGGGTACAGAAATCTGCAAAGGCAGTAAACAATGAGTTGCTACACCAGATTCTATTTGCAGTTCATGTTGCAACTTTCAATCTCAGATGCAGTAAAAGAAAGATTCATGTTTCTTGGCTACAGAAATGATTAAAAGCAAGGAGACCTATCCTGAGCTCCACTATCCAATCTGTTTTAGCAATGACACTAGTATCTTCAGGCAATTAGCATTTCGTGTAAAAAAAAAAAGCCAATGCATCAGATATCAAGAACAGTGCCTAAGTTTAAGCGATAATAGGTAGTTTCCAGACAACCTGGATAGACATACATATCCCTCATGGGGCGGAATTTTGTATAGCACTGCAAAAAGATATCTGAAGAAGGCAAGTATAGCTTCACCTTTACTAAAAAAGGATTTTGGTAGAGCATGTTGACCAAAAATATCTTTCCGAGTTCCAACTAGAACAATTGTCCTAGACGAGCCACTATAAAGGTCTTTTTGGGTTGAGCCGAGGAAATCAGGAGTTTTGGCATAATAATTTCAGTCTGATTTTTAGTCACGTATTGCTATGTTACTTTACCTCATTCAGAAAACATAGTTATTCCCTCTGTGTTATATCTTCAGCGGCACATAAAGCTCTTCAAGTAGAAATGTAATATATGATACATTGAAATCTATATACTGTCGTGACAAGAAGAAAAATTCAAGAGGACTAACCTTTCTTCTTTGTGTGGCTGTAAGGACATAAAGGCAATCCAGAGATAGACAGGTGAAACAACAACGAACAACTCAGGAGCAAACTTCTTCTTAGCAATAGGTAATATTGCTAAGAACAGTAGAGCAAGCACAAAACAGAAGTTGAAATTGTTAAAGCCATTCCTCAAATAAAAAGATGCCCCTTCAGTACCATAGAGATGACTTTCACCACCCCCTAAAACATTGTACACCAGCAAGTTGATAACAGAGGATGTCCACCTCTTATAGTAGTCGTAGTCAACAAGAACTGAGAATACCTAGAACAATTTGTACAACAAGTTGAGTCATCACACAGCATGAATAGGTGTTCCAGGGAAGGAAAAAAGAATGGCAGCAGCACTAAAATGGGTAAAAACCTAATAGGTTAAGACGAATTTTGAAATTTCAATTTAGGAAGGACTTGCATATTGAACTTTAGCAACATGAACATTTGGTTGATGATCTTCATGCATTACGGTAAGTATGAATAACTCCATATTATTGGAAATTCAATAGTTTGATTCCCTTTACAGGAAACTTCTGAAATTTTAAGCTTGAAACGCGAAAACTCATCATGGCAGGAGACTTAATATGATCAAACTTACCATAAGGACAATAGAAGTGGCAGCACCTGTTAGAAACACAGATTTGAAGCTCTTAACCAGCGAGTAAATTGTCAGCGGAAGAAAAGCAAGGATCGAGAACGGCCAGCCCAGAATCACTCCAGTGGCAGCAACAGAAACTGCCATCTCAGGCTTATTAAAGAGAAATAGTGCTGAAGAAAGAGACATGGCATACATTGAGAATGAACTCGGAAGGAAACCTGCGTAAAGGAAACGTAATAGGCATTAGTATTATGAGATAGCAGACACAACGTACATGTGGTTGGAAGTTGTGAACAAGACCAAGGGTGTTGGCGACCAACATTAAGGAGTCACCAGGGCATACTGGATCACATAGTATGAATGCACAGAGAAAGGGCAGGGCAGCCCGGTGCACTAAGCTCCCCGCGCATAGCGGGGACCGGGGAAGGGCCAGACCACAAGGGTCTATTGTATGCAGCCCTTACCTTGGTCAGATGGCAACAACTTTACCAGTTACTCCAAGGCTCAGAGAAAAAGAGCTGAAATTTAATAATCATTAATTGTTTATCACCAGTAAGTAAAAAACTCAAATATAGTGTACTGAAAGTAACATACTCGTGCTTCAGTAATTGTTTACCACTAAAAAGGAACAACCTCAAATATAGTTTAGTGAGAAAACATACTTGTGCTAGCAAAGAAACAACCACTTGCTAAGCATAGCATTGCGAGTGTATATGATGCAAGACGCTTTCCATACTTCCGGGAAAGGGCTACAACTAGAGCAGCATCGCTGATGACAGACAGCACCGCAAGAAAAATTCTCACAGCATAAAATACTCTCACCTGACATGTTGAAAAATGGAGAAATTTGAGAAACAAATAAATGAAATGACCAATAATGAGAAATACCTCGGGGAGTAAAAAACAATCTCACCTTTTCCTCGCCAAACCACCAAGAAGCAGGCCAACCCACTAATTTGTGGAGCAGGATATACAGATACGAGCGCAAGGCAAACTGTGAACTGCAAAAGTCAAGTAACCCAATTTTGTAAAGTACTATCATAACAAACTGAACTCCACTTACTAAAGGGGAATCATACTAGTATCATCAACCAGTCAACTGTGCTTCTATCACAAAAATGTTCGAGTTGGCTATACGATTTCTTTGTAACCATTCCTCTCTATTTCGCCCTAAATTACTCCAATACCAATTTGCTTGGAAATAATTCATCTAATAAGGTAAATAATGGGTTCTCTAAAATCACACACTACCCCCACTCTGACACACAAGTCTCTAAACAAATTAGAGGAACCTCGTCAAACTTTTCCGACCTAATGCATATGCAACAACAATGACTAAACTTTAGGGTGTGTTTGGTATGGAGGAAAACATTTCCCATTTTCTCATGTTTGACTGGTCAAAATAAATATTTTCTCTAGAAAATGACTTCCTTAATGGAAGTAGAGAAAACAAGTTTTATAAGTGACATTCCAAGTTCATTGTCAGCTGCCTACCCACCCCTGAACCCCACTCCCCACCCTATTCCACCCCACAATGTTTTGCTAGATTACTCATAAATGTTCTTGGAATAGTATTTGTTTGCTTATTTACCGAGCACTAGAAAATCAGTAAGAAAGCCACTTATTTTGAAAGAAAACATTTTCCTTCATACCAAACGCACCCTTACCCTCAACTAGTTAGTATTCTCTATATGAATCATTTGCTGCCAATATCAAAGTATATGTCCAGGCATATGTACCGAAGGATGAAGCTGTGTAAACTACAGGATACTTGCATATTTAGATATAACAAAAAATATTTAACCAGCCAATAAAGATTAGTAACACTTAATACTGCATCAACTTTGTTTAATGGAGCCAAAAAAATTATCATTTTAAAGACATTGAAGCAAATGCAACACATCAGCTAAGAATAAACATTCTATGCAATAATTGTGTAGTACTATACAATTGAAGATGGTTCACACCTGTACTCCCAAGTTTGGAAACCAGACTTGTAGAGCAAATAATGAAGAGGTTCCCAGTAATTGAACACCTCGTCACAATCGTGAATAATATTTGACGTAGCGCTCATGTGTCTCAACATCCCTAGGCAAATCAACGGTAGAAGCCAACCCAAACCTCTATCAACGCCCTCATTTACACCGTCCGATCTCTCCGGTTTATCCACCTTTGTATACGCCGTAGATGACGCCGTCGTTGAAGGATCCGACGGTAAAGCTCGTCTTTGCCTCGTCGCCATAGCCATTTCACTTGTCTTTTTTTTTTTTTTGAGTTTCCGGTCGTTTTGAACCGTTTGGGATGTCCGGTTCAGAGAGATTCGTTGCTTCTTCTTAAAGTTAATCTCATGTTTGAGCAAAATGTTGAAGAAAATGACAAAGTTGGTCCCTTATGTTTAGCGATAAGTTCAAAATGATACTTAAATATACTTTTAAGCAGTTTTGGCCTTTTTAAAATTGTTAAAAGTGAGTATTTTTGTTTAAGTCAAATTTCAACAAACTCTGGTTAAATTTAATGTAACGGTGACAAAAAGTATTGCTAGTATGATTTCTTATATTCTAATAAACTACACAAATAATACCCTAAGGGGTCGTTTTGTTTGAGCTCTAGAAGAGTTAATACTCACATTAAAACTAATCTCCACATAAAATTAGCATTAATTAATACAATATTTGGTTAGCCCCTTTTAATGTGGAGGAGCTTCGAGTCATGACATTTTTATTTGTTCTTCTACCACCTTTATCAAGTTACTTAAACAAATACTCTTATAATTAAGTTATAAAATACATTTTTAATGATATGCAAAAAATTTAAAAGAAAAAAATATGGACGGATATAATAACATATATTTTTCTAATCATGTTAACCACCGAATTACATCAAACTTTTGCTCTTGTACTTAACACCCAATAGTGTTAATTAGTCTGGACCTCTTCTTTTTTTTTAGGGTACAATTGAAAGTATCAATCTGTACGTCTCCTTATACTTTGAAGCATATCAGGGATGGACCATGTTTGGCGCATTAATTAAATTAAATTGATAGTCTAAAGTCTAGACAATTAGTTTTATGTCTTAAATTTGGCTCATAAAGTTGACAGAAAAAATTGAAAACTAATAGATGTTTGGTCTATTTTCCTAGCATGAAAAAGATATAGATTAAATTACGCACATCGCTAGTTTTGAACTTGCTGCTTTAATTAGGTTCTCAAGCAACTCAATTTAATAATGGAATACCAAATGTGGCAAGTTTATTTTTATTTTTTTATACAAGAAAATAATCTTTTTTATATAATCATATTATTTAAAAAGTGATTAAGTTTTATTCACTAACATATAAAAATATTTGCACAATCAAATTACCTAAACGTTGATTGTAGATAACTTTATTTAATAACGTCAACTGATAACTCAAAATGAATGGTAAGTACCATAATATAGCATGTTAAATATTACATTGTATGATGGTGTAAAAATTCATTACATTGTATATATAACTTAAATCCACATGTGGTTGTTTAGTACTATCAAATATCAATGGATAACTTGAAAAAGTGGTATTATCACACTATACATTATTCTTCTGAATATTAGCTTAATGACAGCGCGAGCAAATACAGTTTCAGAGGGTCAATTATTATTAGATTAAGGTTACCAAGCTTCAACAAAAAGAAAGATAATTGAGAATCAAAAATCGCATCAGACTGGCATTTTGGTAATAATGCTGAATTATTCTGCTGTTTTATACTCACAAAATTCAGAAATTGACCAAAGATAAACCAAGGCAAAATAGTGGAAAAGACATAACCATCTTATTTGAAAAGCATTGGTCAGTGATATTTGACATTTGCAATAAAATACTGATAAGTTAAGTGAATTATTTGCAATAATAATGACTTATTTAATCATGTTATCAACCTATCATTCGTCCTAGAAGATTTAAGAATAGGGACATGAACCGTTTACCTCTCATATTATTTTAGCAATTTAGGACTAGGGAATTAAATGGATCTTGAACTTAGAACCTTTAAAAAAATTTAAAAATAATAGATGAAAATGACGATACTTGATCAATCAAGAGAGTTTGTAATGTCACCATATACCTCAACATTCATGCAGCAAAAAGAATATTTAAATTTGTTTATTGCAACAATGGTGATTGATTTTCATGGTAAATTGTACTATGTATCACAAGTTTCAGATCCGCATTAACCGGCTTTACCACTGCACAATATCTTATATGGCTTATAGTTTGCCGATGGAGGAGAATTCAAACATTTAAATTTTATTCATTGGGTTCACAATAAATATTTATACATACTTAATGAATTTTCTGATACAAATACAAAGTCTAAGTAAAAGCTACTGAAATCATCAGAAGTAGTATCTAATATTGCAGCTCCACCCTTTATTCGAGTCTGAACAAACTCTTATATATTAGAAGACACCTCTCACAAAAACCAAACTATAGTTTGTGGAAAATAAGTGGAGCACCATACTGAGGCTGAAGGGTTACTATGGACTGAGGGGCATGTGCATAAGATGGAGAAAGTTCAAAAGAGAAGCTTTGTAGGATCATAGACAAAGCCATCTTTGCTTCTAACATGGCAAAATTTTGTCCAATGCATATTCTGGGACCATAATTAAATGGAAAATATGCAACTTGGCCCTTTGTTGCACTTGATAGTCCATCTCTAAATCTCTCTGGATTGAACTTGTTTGCATCTTCACCCCATATTTCTTTATCATGATGTAATAAGATTATAGGCAAAGAGACTAGTGAACCAGCTGGTAGAGACAATTCTCCTAATACAATGTCTTCGTTAGCTCGCCGACTTATTGTTATTCCTGGGGGATATAGCCGTAATGACTCGTACAAGATCATCGTCACCTGCAACAAAAATGCTCCTCCTTCATTTATATCCAGCAAGAAGGAGACATGTGAGAATTTAACGTTACAATTACAACCACCATTCACTGGGGCTTTGGTCGCCCGCTCCCCTATCATCAGGTCACCAACTTCCTTAACCTTCCAACATTGAGCATGCGTTAGCCCCCATACATGGTCATATGACTTTGCAGATACCTATATTTCTTGCGACCCTCTTTGTGAGGAGGCAACCCTTATCCCGAAGTTACGGGGCTTTTTTGCCGACTTTCTTAAATTTTTGTGGCTAAACTACTTCTTATCATAGAAGTAAACCTCTAGCTTGTGACCAACATAAAGAGAAGTTCTAGAAATGAGACTATCCCTTCTATTGAAGACATAATTCTCTGATAGATAAGATCATGAGATTGTCACACAATTCAACATGGTGTCAAAGCAAGCAGAAATTCTGAGTTTAAGTTTCGCCCCACCGATAATCAAAAGAAATTCAGACGTGTTTGTAGAAGAGTGCCCCCTTCCTAAGGAAACTATGGCATATTCTAGTCCGACATCAAACACTAGTATCAAAGTTCAAATTCAAACACTCAAGCAATAGCAATAGCAATAGCAATAACAATGAGAGTAAATACCCACAGCACATGAATCGAACCAACAAAACTAGAATACTTACAACTTTTAGATGATTTAATCCATCAAAATCTGGTTTCTGATTCCCAAAGACTTGCAGCACCTCTTCTCTGGCCCGTGTCTGCCATTCTTGATACCTGCTCAACAACACCAGAGTCCATAGGAGCAACACTGATGTAGTTTCTGCGCCAGCAAAATAGAATAACTTGCATTCTTCGATGACTTCTTCGATGCTCATTCCAAAGTCCTTGTTTCTGTGCTGTTCAATTTCTTTAAAATTCGATTCCAGCAATATACCCAATAGATCCTCATTATCGGCGTCTCCTACTTCCATTGCCTTCAATCTTTTATCAATAATACCTCTAATTGAGGACCGAACATCCTTGTTTATTTCTTTCATTCTTCTATTCCTCTTTGTTGGCAAAAATCTTTGAAATAGTATTACATAAAACAGCAAACTATTACATAAAAATAAGAAAGATGAAGGGAAGAAATGTGCATTTCTAATGAACATTATAGTTTGTAATAGAGTACTTTGGCTACAGTTTTCCAATTCTTATGAAAAAATAATTTACCTCCAGCCTGGGATATAAACTGATTGTACAACTTTGAGAAAATGTTGAGCTTGTTCCTTTTGAAGTTCAAATATCTTTCTACCTTGTTCATAACTACTGCCAAAAGCTGTCCGAGAGATTACATCACAACTCAATTGCTCAAGGTGAGGCCATACATCTATCTCATGTGAGCCTTCAACTGAAACAACGTCTTCCCATTTGCTGATCATCTCACTACAACTCAAGTAAAAAGCTGGAAGCATATTCTGTTTGAGAAAATGGTGAAAGAGGGAAAATGTCAATGGCATTAACACTTAACAGAATTAGGAATACAGATATAGTGTACCATCACCATCTACTATAAGTTGCTGGTCCAATCAAAGAAAGAGCGCCTAACAATTAAGGTGAAACACGGTTAGGAATTACAAATCTCTATATATAATAAACAGATCCATTATGATGTAATACATCTAAGACATTATTCCACACATGGACAAAATGACGCTAAAGAGTCATGACAAATGATCATCTAGACAAGATTCACATTTTTGAACTACTATAAAATAGGTAGCCCAAGTCACTCAAAATAGTCAAATGTGGAATACATGCAAGTCCAGACTGACTATAAGTCAAAGCGGAAAAAAATCTTTAGCTCGAACAGTAGCCAGAGAAGCAAGAGCGAGTAGAACCATAAGATCCTTATGTGCTTGTCTATCTAACTCAAGTCATACGTAGAATATAGAAAATGTTTAGTTTGAAAGATAAGGAAGGCAAATAAAAGAAGATAGAAAGCCTTAGCCGGAGCAGTAGCCAGAAAAGACAGAGCCATCATTTTATTCTTCGTTGGATTAAAAATTGCGGACATAATAATTTCTGATTGAAAGAAATAATCCCTTGATTATTTTCATTGATTGAAAGAGAATATATACAATTTACATATTTCCATAATAGGAGAATCCTATTCCTATTCTATTCCTAAAACCTTATTCTATTTGGAGACTAAATATACAATTATGGTAAGTGTACAATACTAATTACACTACAATATTATATTACATAATTTTACATGGAAAGGAGAAAGGAGACTGCCCGGGTAGGCAGTAATACCGAGAACCGAGACCATCAGTATACATAATATACACATATATATTGTGTGTATATTATGTATATTTAACACATCCACGCAGTCATAGCGGCGATCTTCGAACGCTGAGACTGTCCCTAAAATCTTCAAAAAGGACCGAGGGAAGACCCTTTGTAAAGATGTCGGCAATTTGATACCTGGACGGGACATGGCAGACACGTACTTGACCACGAGCAACCTTTTCGTGAACAAAGTGAATGTCCATCTCGATATGTTTAGTTCGCTGGTGCTGAACCGGATTATCAGAAAGGTAGATGACACTAACATTATCACAATAAACCAAGGTCGCTTTCTGAATAGGACAATGAAGCTCTAACGACAAATTACGTAACCAATATGATTTCGAAACCACATTAGCTACCCCTCGATACTCGGCCTAGGCACTGGAGCGGGACAAAGTCGACTAACATTTCGCAAACCATGAGACCAAGTTATTGTCAAGAAACATACAATAGCCAGACGTAGACCGTCTGGTGTCTGGACAGCCACCCCAATCAGCATCAGTGTATGAGACACGTGTAGACGTCGATGATGGATATAAATGCAAGCCATAGTCAAGTGTCTCCTGGATGTACCAAATAATGCGTTTGAGCGCATTCATGTGCTCAACCCTGGATCATGCATAAACAAACACACATGTTGGACGACATATGTAATATTTGATCTCGTGAATGTAAGATACTGAAGGGCCCTTGCAAGACTGCGATAGCGGGTTGGATACTCGTAAGGAGAGCCAACTGCAGTACCCAATTTGGGTTTAATATCAACTGGAGTGAAAGTGGACTTACAGGATGACATCCCAGCCCTCTCAATGATCTCGACTACATACTTTCGTTAGGATAAGAACAACCCACTTGCATGACGAGTGACAACAATCTCCAAAAAATAACTCAATGGCCCCAAGTCTTTCATAGCAAACTCAGAACTAAGCATTGTCATGATAGACCGGCGTAATGCATCGGAAGAGGCAGTCAAGATAATATCATTCATATATAAGAGTATATAAGCCACGGAAGAACCACGACGATATATGAACAAAGAATTATCCGACCTGATGTGAGTGAACTCAATAGTCGAAACATAGTCGGCAAATCGCTTATACCAGGCCCGTGGAGACTGCTTAAGCCCATATAAGGACTTTTTCAACAAACAGACATGATGAGGATATTTAGGATCCCTAAACCCCAAGGGCTGATGCATATAGACTGTTTCATTGAGATCACCATATAAGAAAGCATTCTTCACATCTAACTGATGAATGAGTCATGCTTTCGAAAGAGCCAAGTTGAGCACAGTGCGAATGGTAGCCGGCTTGACCACCGGGCTAAATGTATCATCACAATCTACAACAACCTGTTGAGTCTTACCATCACCCACAAACTGAGCCTTATGCCTTGCAAATGAACCGTCTGAATTGTCCTTATGCGCAAAAATCCACATAGACCTAATATTATCAATACCAGATGGACGGGGCACCAACTCCCACGTCTTATTATCAATAAGAGCATTATATTCATTGGTCATAACACTTTTCCAATTCGGGTCATTTAACGCAGACACATGATTACGGGGTAAGAGTGATTTAAGAACATTAGAATTTAAATTAAAATATCTTTTTGGTTTAAAAATACCTCGTTGACTACGAGTGACAGGCCTTTGACTCGGGGGAGGATTGGGTTAATTTTGGGAAATAACTGGACTAGTGACGGACTGGCCAGTAGGCAGTGGGCCTGCTGGCCCAACACGGTAACTAGCTATTATTTCCGATGAATGAGTGGGAACAAGAATTGGGCTAGAACTGGGATGGGGAGGCGGCGCAGTTGCTGGACCCACGACGAGAGACAACGAGTGGACTGTAGAACCAACGGGCAGTGGGCCCGCTGGCGGATTTGGAGTGTGAGATACGTCCAAAAAATGGTGAATAATATACGGGGATATGCCATCATCCAAAAAATTATACGAACTAGGCATGAGATTACAAAACTTAGCATACGGAAATTGAGATTCATCAAAAATTACATGGCGACTAATGATGATTTTATTAGATGACAAATCAAAACATTTGTAACCATGATGTTTAGAAGGATAGCCCAAAAACACACAAGGGGTAGACCGAGCCTGAAGCTTGTTAATTGTGGTGGACGGAAAAAGTGGATAACACAAGCACCTAAAGATCCTAAGATGTGAATACGAATGAGTCTTCTGATATAAAATTTTAAGATGGATGAATATGTCAAACCTTTGGAAGGGAGAATGTTAATAAGATATGTAGCCATTTGTAGAGTATGAGGCCAAAAAGAAGGGGGTACGAAAGTATGAATCAATAAAGTTCTGATAATGTTATTAATGGTACGAATTTTACGTTAGCTTTCCCATTTTGTGAAGACGTATGAGGGCAAGAAAATGAAAATTGATCCCATTTTTAGCACAAAACTCCCTACACCCCATTATCATATTCTTTGCCATTATCACATTGAATATTTTTTATTTCCCATTCGAATTGAGTTCTAATGAATGCTCTAAATTTTAAGAAAGTGGAAAAAACTTGAGATTTTTTCGCTATCGGAAAAGTCCATAAAAACTTAGAATAATCATCCAAAAATAGAATATAGTACCGATGACCCAAATAACTGAGAACAAGAGATGTCCATAAATTGCTACGAATTCAAATGTCATTGAAGTATGAGAATTAGAGTCTACAAATGGTAACCTAACAATTTTCCCTAAAGAACAAGATTGACAATTCGGAATACTACGCGTACCCTTACATGAAATAAACTTATTTTTATCTAAGGAAGACAAAATAGACGACATCGGATGACCTAGATGAGCATTCCACAAGGAAAGAGCAAGAGCTGTAAAGGTTGATGACATATCTTGACGCGAGAAACCGAAACTTGGTGTGATAGGATACAGATCGTCCCTACTATCACACCTCATGAGAGGACTCCCCGTCTTGAAATCCTTCACAGAAAACCCAAATGGATCAAATTCAATTGAAATAGAATTATCAGTGGTGAATTTACGGACAGACACCAAATTTTTAATCAATTTAGGGGCATGAAGGGTATTTTTCAAGACAAGGGGTGGATGGGGGGGGGAGACAAAGTTTTATGACCATAACCACGAATCGGAATAATATTACATTACCAACTATTTTGCCACGAGGGTTGCTCAAATTGGAATAAGACGAGAGAGTACATGAATCGGATGTCATGTAGGTTGTGGAGCCGGTGTCCATGTACCAATTTAGGTCCGGAGGAATTAATCCCAGCGTGTGCATTGCAGCTTCAATATCTGTCGGAGAAGGGATGGAAGTGGGCCTCACCGCAAAAGGCTCTTGTGGCGAGACCCAGCAGGCTGGGGGCGCCAAGGCCCAACTAGGCGAGCTTCTTTGCTAAGCCGAAATTTGGGTGAGTATTCTTCTTTGGACATTGGGCTGGGTGGCAGTGGCCCAATTACCATATCCAGTGCCTGATTGTGAGAGGAGACTGCGGGCCACTGGCAGTTGGCCCAAGGCCAGTAGGCCCATGGCCAGTTCGCTGGTGGTCCAGCATGCCGTGACCCTTTAGTGTTTCGTCCGCCGCCGCTACCGCCATGAAAACCACCTTTATTTTTATTCTTGCAATTCTGACCTTTCTTGCCGCCACCGTTGTGATGATTTTGGCCTGAATTGCCATAAAATGTCGGAGAACCATTGGACGTGGCCATCAAGACGGAGTTAGCGCCAGTAGCCAAACCAGCCTCCTCTAGTGTAAGTATAGACCTAGCTTGATAAAATTGCGGTTGAGGGTTACTTTGACGAAGTATTGAAGCAACGTCGTTATAGGCCTCAGACAGGCCTGCAACCATCTGTAGAAGACGATCATTGCTAACCGGAGCACCAACGTTGCAAAGTTGGTCCGCCAATTCCTTGAGCCGTTTGCAATAAGAGGAAACGTTCGAAAAATCCTCCATAGTGACTTGGGAAAAATCTTGTTCAAGGGTAACAATAAGGGAATGCATGTTATCTTGGAATATATCACGCGATATGTCCCAAGCAGCCATAGTCGTAGAGTTTGGTTCAATTATCGTTTGTAAGAGGTCGACAGAGATAGTGACATAAATCCACTGGAAAAACTGTAGCATCAAGAGTAATTCATAATTTAGGATTGTCCTCCAAGGTGGGTACATCCTGCGTACCAGGAGCCGGAGGAATTATGTGGTGGATGACTTGATGTGCAAGTGCATGAATTTTGAACAACTCTGCCCACGTCCCATATTGGACATTTTCTATACAAGAACAATAAGAAGAACGCTCTTGATATTAGAAACTGTGAGGGCAGGATGAAACATGTTCCTATCAGTCATAGTGAATAGAACAAGAAATTTGGACACGAAATTTTGGAAGGGATTCTCGGGTTTGAGGAAGAACCGAGAGAGAATTTTCGTTTTTGGGAGAGGAGCGGAAGTATATCAATCCTAGACTTCTGATACCATGAAAGAAATAATCCCTTGATTATTTTCATTGATTGAAAGTGAATATCTACAATTTACATATTTTCATAATAGGAGAATCCTATTCCTATTTTATTCCTAAAACCTTATTCTATTTAGAGATTAACTATACAATTATGGTAAGTGTAGAATACTAATTACACTACAACATTATATTACATAATTGTACATGGAAAGGAGAAAGGAGACTGCCCGGGTGGGCAGTAATACCAAGAACCGAGATCATCAATATATATAATATACACATGTATATTGTGTGTATATTATGTATATTTAACACTGGTTGACCAAGTCACGAAGTTAAAGGAGAAAGAGGGGAAGGAAAGCAGAGACAAACCTTTAGCTTCTCTAAATGGAAAGCGGAATTGGTGATTTTTCTATGTTTGGCCCATTTGTCTTCCTCATAGCTTACTAGTCCTTGTATCAATAATGCTGCTAATGGATTTCCACTAGGCTTTTGATACAAATAGTTTTTGGAGAGTACTTCCTTTATAAGCTTAGGGTCCATGATTAATACTAGTGGTTTTGGACCCGACCATATAAAAGATTTTTTCCCTGCAAGCATATGTCTCACGATTAACTACTAGTACAAATTTAGAAATGAACACTTGTATAACCAAAAAGAAATAAATGAACCAGTTATCGATCTTCAGAAAATAAAGAAATCAGGAGAAGAAATGCTCCAAGAAAAGTTAAAACAAACTACATATACCCTGCAAAATTTTCATGAACTGAGTAAAATCATGCAAGTCATGTACTTTTCTCGAGTTAGTGACTATAAACAAAGTTGAGGGGGTTAACTAAGGAAGCAACTTTTGAGTTTACACTCGGTGGCGGCGGAGCCAGGATTTTTACTAGGGGTTCAAGAATATAAAGAAGTAAACACACGAAGAAGCCAATGGGTTCATCGTCTACTAAATGTACATAAAAAATAATTTTAATTTTGTACATACAATATAATTTTTCACCAAAGGAGATTCGGATGAACCCTCGGTCCTTACTAGCTCCGCCACTGTTTACACTATACATTTAAACCAGACAACTATACTTTACCCTTAACAAAAATGGAGGTATTTGGGATGAGACTTGATTTTTTTTCACCCAACTAGAATAAACTTTTGTTCAAGATCTTGACAAAGTCCTTATCTAATTAGGCGTTTGGCAATGAAATCAAATATTTTCCACTTTATTTGAGATTTTGAAGTTAGAGTTGTGTTTGGTTATAACTTCCGCAAAGAATATTTGATTGTTTGAATGTATTGAAAGTAAAAAAAAAGAAGTGAAAACAACGTTTTTGGCATCTTTCAAATTCTAAATGCAATTTGAAATTGTATTTGGAATTTTCATAATCAAACGCTAATTTTCAAATAAAGTGAAAAAAAATCATAAGAAAATGAAAAAATTTCATGGCCAAACGCCTACTAAGTGAGATGGAAAAAATTATCAGAAAAGGAGATCTCATTACAGGAAATGATTGCAAATCTACCATATTATCTGGGGCGGCTTAACAAAATTGGTGGCATAAAGTAAAATTATACTAAGGGGCCTTATTTTTTTTCTAAATGTTTTTCATATATACTTTTTTATTTGAAGTCTATTTGTTTTAGCTTTTTTGGATTAAAAGTTGTTAACAATTTTTTAAAATCAATTTATTATAATATTTTTTTAATTGATCATATAACTAATCAATCACATGACTAATATTTTCTCTTCTTATTTTTTTTTTATAAAAATCTTGTAATCTTTATCCTAAAATACTATAGCTTTTAATTATAATACTTTTATATAGTTTCTAAATATGAAAACTTTATTTTCAAAAATCAAAAATCCCATATCTTAATTAAACATTAATTAGTTTGATCCTCATTATATAAATCAAATCATTGGGAGTAAATAGTTTCTCAAGAAAATTATAGAACCTATTATCATTTTTTTTTAAAAAAAAAAGAGGGGGGAGGGGGGAAAAATTTGGGGTTGGGCTTGAGCCTTCACTGAATATGATATACGGGTTCGATTGAATCCAATATCTTTTATCCAAAAATTTATATTTGTACGAAAAATCCTAAATATGTCACTATTACCAATTACTATCACTCACCACCCACAATCGCCGTCTTCATCCACAATCACCATCGTTGTCAATCACGACTATTAACCATCATCACCACTATCCACACTTTTACAATCATCATCACCAACCACCAATACCACAACAATTATCTATCGCTACTGACAATCACCACACTACTCTATATCGCCAACCACCATCATCGTTCATTACGTCATTAGCTATCACTATCATCCACCACGAACTACCAACATCACTACTACTTACCGCCCACAACACCATCCCTGATCGGCACACACAACCACCACTGCTAGCCATATTCACCACTAACCGCCATATATATATTTTTTTAAATAATTTTTTTGGTATACTATTAGATTAATTTAGTATTTTATTAAATATTATATTTATTAATTTTTAAATAAAATAAATTATCTACATTTAATTGTTCAAAAAACTAACTGTCTCAATTTTTTATCCTATTTTAAATGTTTAGGCATCTAAATATTAATGCACATCTTAATATTCAGATGTGTATTCAGATTCAGATATTTTCATATTAATAGAAACAAATGAGGCCGTAGTCTTCCGATACCTAGTTCATTTGAATTTCGTACTTTTGACGAGGTACATAAATTTATGTCTAAAAATCTTCTAAAACTATACTAATATATAATATATATCAGAGCCGTCCCTGGGGCGGTCGAGGCGGTGCCGCCGCACAGGGGCCCCGCCCCAGAATTTTTATTTTTCTTTTATTGGTTTCAAATATTAAGATATGTATTAAAAATGCCTCCAATCTTATCAGTGAGAGGTAGCCTAGCGATCGAGGTCTCCCTTCAAAATTCATTCCCTAATGAGATGTCGTGTGTTCGAATCCAATGAGCAGTGAAAGACTTTTTTTAAACACAATCAGATTTGGCCCTAAGTCCCAACCAGTCGGCCCAAGTCCCAAATAGTCCCCCCTCTTTAAACAAAAAACAAACCTTTTTTTTCTTTTTTTAATTAAACACAAAAAACAAATTTGGCCCCAAATCCCAATTGAATCGAATATAGTGTTTACTACACATTTATTTGGTGTTTTGATCAATAATATTTTTATTAATATTTATTAATTAGTTAATTTTAACTTTAATGTGAATAAAAAATTGCTTCTTTTTGTTTCTCGCACCGGACCCTTAAAAGTATAAGAACGACTCTGGTATATAGGTATTTATGAATCCATAATTTTTAAAAATATAATGAGTTCAATTTTAAAAATAATAAATGTTAGAACCCATAAAACGTAAATCTTAGATACACACCTGTCTGTAATTTATGGAATATGTGATCCGATTATATAAAACTCCTTTTGTTTTGTGAAAAACTTACCATATTTCTTGATGGTTTCAAGAAAGAAAGGCATCATTCTTGGGGCTACATCATCATCAGACAGACTCAAAGGCTTTGAAGTAGCTTCCTTAATCATCGCAGAAAGATCTTTCGTGTCCCCATACAAAATTCGGTAAGAATTCCCTTTCACACCTTGTTCTCTCAACAATTTCTCCAACTTCTTTGGAGTGAACCAAACCCAATTCAGTACTCTCCATAGACACACAAACATGGCAGCACAACATACTGTTGCTATCATTTGAATTGTGTCCATTTTGTTTGATTAAAATATAGCTTATTAGTTTCTGCCCTTATATAAACATATCTACGTACCTTGTCCGTAGTGAACTAATACACTACTGACGAGCAAAGGAAAATATCTCATGAGGTTTCCTATGTGAGCACGCCATAGGCAGAAAATGTAACCACAATCGCTTTTTTTCTTTTTCTCACACCTTAAGCAGGCTGCTACCACGTTTTACCCTCTGCTTTGAATTTTATTATGGGTGAGAGCATTCTTTTATTGACAAATGGACTGATGTAGGTCCCACTTTCCTTGCAATCAAAGACCCATGGCCTTTTTTTTTGCCATACTTTTCTTTTGGGTTTTCCACTCGAGTTTGCCGATATCTGTATTAGAGCCCGACTATATTCGAATTCACGCTAGGTAGATTCTATTTCTAAGAGAAGTGCTCCCTATCAAAAACAAATTCATACCCAGAGCTCGAATCCGACCTTACTTACCCTCCCCTTTATCTTCTTCCTTATTCCATTAATTTATTTTTCTCTGTCTGCTCCATAATAGTATCTTGTTTCTATTTTACTGAAAATACTTTCTAAAAAAAATCTAAAGAAAGTGTTCAATTTATCATGTATCATTTTTGTGACATAATTTAGAATGTTTCGTACTCAAAGATTTAACTTTGGAGAATGGTTTTTGAGGGTTTTGGTTAGACGATCTAGTTAGTTACGTTCTACGCTTTTTTCTTTTTTCTTGCAGTGAATTTGGATCGATGATCATATATAGGTTTTGAGTAGGGTTGTATATAGTTTGGTTTGAATTGGTTTTAGTTAAAATTAAAATCAAATCAATTTAGTCGATTTTTATAATTTATCGGTTTGGTTATTGTTGGTTTGACTCAATTTTTTATTTTTAAGAAACGTAATGACATTTCTTTCTTTCTTTTTTTCCCTTCAATTAGAAATTTTTTTATTATTATTTGCCAACTTATAATCATTTACTACTCTTTCATATGATGGCTATAATCTTCTTGGATTATGAGAAATATCTTGTAATCAATAAGTTTCAAATTAGGTGATTAAAGTGTTTAAGAAATATCTAAGAAAATCTAGGTAAAAAATCTCATACTTTTATATTTTACATAAATTAATTTTGATTTATGTCTTTCTTTTAAGAAATGGGCTTGAGGCCTAAAATTAATTAGTGTAGAGATAAAATAAGAGTAAAAATAAATTTTGATGATAAATATATAAAATATTTAAAATTAATTACAAAATTAATATATTGCAAATTAATAAGTATAAAAATTGTATATATAATATGTCGGTGTGGTTCATTTTTTTCTCCGAAAAATAAAATCAACCTACTCAAATATTGTCATCTTTAAATAATTAAAATCAAATCAAACTAAACCCAAAAAAATTTATTACACAGTTTAATTTCATTTCGATTTATAATAATTTTTAATCAAACCATGAAAGAATTGAAAAACTGAAGAATATCTTAGAGAATTATGGTCTGCATTATAGAATTGGTTTTAAAGTTGATGAAAAACCAGAAAATGAGAAAAAAGACGAAAGAGAAAGCGAGGGAAAAGGAAGAAAAGCAAACGAAGGACAGTGGATTGGGGAAACTCTATAGTTGTGCTTCAAGCATACTAATTCTTTTTTGTTACCTTTGTTTCATAATATACAGTATTGTATTCTTTTATAGATATAACATTTGAATAAATTGTTTCATTTCTTGTCGTTTAATACTTCCTTCGTGTCATATTATTTTTCATGTTTCATTTCTCGAGTCCATTTAATTAATTTCTGAAGCTGAATTATATTAAATTAATTTAATATTTAAAAATTATAAGTTAGATATTCAAATATCGGTTTAAATTAATTTAGTTTAACTTAAAAAATGAAACATCACAAATATTATGGTACGGAGGGAGTATGATTTTCTCCTATGCGCAAATGTATCTGGGTATGCAGTGATTTTCATTGGCCAAAGGGGCCAGCTGTGCTTACTAGGATGTACAAATGCTTTTCATTATGGCCAAAAGGCCAACTATTAGAAAATTACTATTTTATCACAGAACTCACCGGAAAATGTTTAGTAGTTATTTTTATTGAATATGGTGAAACAAATTTAAATAATAGTGTTTTCACATGAAAAAATTAGAAAGTTTCTAGCGTTTCAATGAAATTTTCTATCATATATTTTTCCAGTGAACTGGTTCGGTAGGAATGAAAAAGGAAAATCATATTTTATAACATAAATTTTCTACTGAATATCGTTAAAAACATATCTATGTTTCTAGTCGTGTTAGCTTACCATTTGTTTGTAGAATGTCCCAGGGGTTCTTCTATAAATTTGTCATAACAATAAGCTTGCAGTGGCTGTTAGTTGTTACTTGTTAGGAACCTTACTGTAGTTCTATAGACAGTTTTGCCCTTAACACAGCTCTGTTGTGCACGAGGAGACCATTAAATCACATGGACGAAGCATTATAAGAGGAAAATAATGTCTTCTTGTAGATGATCGAGGATTAAGTTTATGGATTCTGAATTTGTCACTGAATTATAATTCATTTTAGTTATTCGGTTTGCAATTAAATATTTATACATATTTAATGAGCTTCCTTATACAAATATAAAGTTTAAACAAAAGCTACTGAAATTATTCGAACCAGTATCTAATACTATAACTCAACCCCTGAACCGAGTCTGAATAAACTATTATATTACAAGACACATCTCACAAAGTACCAAATTATAGTTTGTGAAAAATAAGTGGAGCACCAAGGCTGAATGGTTACCATGGACTGGGGAGAATGCGTGTAAGATGGAGACATTTCGAAGAGAAGCTTTGTAGGATCATAGACAAAACCATCTTTGCCTCTAAGATAGCAAAATGTTGTCCAATGCATATTCTGGGACCCCAAGCAAATGGAAAATATATGACTTAGACCCTTTGTTGCACTTGATAATCCTTCTCTAAATCTCTCTGGATTGAACTTATTTGCATATTCACCCCATACAGTATAACCTCGATAAATGAATACCCTCAGGATCAGAAAAAATATTCGTTTAGCGAGGTTATTTATTTATCGATAAATGAATATATTATTCATTTAGATAGTATTTTTACATTTTTTTCATTTTTTTCTTATGATTAGTATTTTTACATTTAATGTACAAATGTACCTAGAGGGTAATGGTCAAAATTCTTATGAAAAACTTAATTACATTCATTTTCTTTAGACTCTAGATTAGGAATACATGCACTATACGTACGGATGACAACGGATCGAATCTGGACCGGATCCTACTAGATCCAAATCCAGATCCGTTTTTCATACCTGAATCCAGATTCGGATTCAGATCCGTCGGGTCCATAAAAATCAGATCCAAATCCGGATCCATCGGATCCACCGGGTCCACGGATCGGATCTGGATCCACATGTAAAAAAATTATCTTGCTAAGAATGTAACCTTGCTAAGAATTTTTTTTTGAACTGACAAACGATTTTTACTTAGCTAACAGTTTACTGTGTTTCAATTTTGAAATGTTCATATGAGATATTTTGTTCGTTGTCTCGTTTTGATTGTGAGCTATTAATTAAAAATATTGGACAATGACAATAGTTGTGAAAAATGTTGACTAGTATTTCCACAATGCAGAACTTCCATGTGCTTGGAATCTTCACAAATGAAGTGAATATAATTTTAACTACTTGTCTATGGAGATGTTAGTCATTCACTAATATAACATTGATTTTATTATCGAAGTTACCTCTTTATTTTTTAGTTTTTGAGTTAACGCGGGGATAAATTAAACTTGTTTTGAGAATTAAACTTGGAAGGATGTGCTTAGCAATTTTAAGAAAATACTTATAAAATTACGTTCTAGGTTATGAATATATTTAATAAAAAATGGATCCACGGGTCGGATCTGGACTGGATACGGATCTCAAATACAAGATCCAGATTCGATCCTTCAGAAACGGATCCAGATCCGATCCGTCAGAAACGGATCCAGATCCGATCCGTCAGAAACGGATCCGGGTCCGATCCGGATCCGTCAGATCCAAATTTTGAAGATCCATATCCTATAAAATGGATCTGGATCCACCGGATCCGGACCGGGTCCAGGATCCACTGCCATCTCTAACTATACGTGTGGACTAAGTACAGTGTACTAACATTCATGTACTAATAAGATTGTATGTATAGAATACTTAGAATCTAAGAAAATATACTTAACATACACTACAAACTATATATAGTTCTAAAATCTTAGTTTGATAAAGAATCCATACTACTGTATCTTTCTTAATCTTCAATTTAATGGCTTCCAATCATCAGTCAAAATCAATAACAAAAATAACTTTAACTGACCAGATAAGGAGGGCCATATGTGAGCATAAGAAGGAACATCCAAGTATTAGCCAAAAAGATATGCAAGCATGGGTGAAATAAAAGTTTGATTTGGTTACTAGCCAAATCACAATATCAAATACTCTCAAAAGATAATATGAATATTTATCGGATGAGATGAAAAATAGCTATGTTAAGAGGCACAAGTCAGCTAAGTACCTCGATTTAGAGAAAGTTTTATATAAATTAAGGATGGGATGCATTTTGGTGGAAGAAAAAAACAAACAACTTTGGATGCATTTTTTGAGAAGAAATGACTTCTTATATGAACATTGTTGATTGGATGAAATATTTTCGTTTATTATATATACATATTTTTTATGAAATTTATTGATTATTCATTTATGTTTACATGGGGCCTTTAAGGACTCAAAAAAATTTATTCGTTAATGCATTTAGCGAGGTTATTCATTAGCCCATTTGCCCAAGTTGGGATCGGAGAAAATTATTCATTTGGCGAGGTTATTCATTTATCGAACACTCATTTATCGAGGTTATACTATATCTCTTTATCATGATGCAATAAGATCACTGGCAAAGAGACTATTACATCAGCTGGTAGAGACAGTTCTCCTAGTGCAATGTCTTCATTAGCCCGTCGGGTAAGTGTTATTATCGGGAATATAACCTTAATGACTCGTATAAGATCATCGTCACCTGCAAAAGAAATGCTCACCCATCAGTTATATCTAGCACGAACAAGACATGTAAAAGTTACCATTATAGTTACGGCCGTTATTCACTGGGGTTTCAGTCGCAAGCTCTCCTATCATCAGGTCACCAACTTCCTTGACCTTCTGGCACTGGGCAGACGTCAACCCCCATACATGGTCTTACGACTTTGCCGAGACCTATGTTTTTTGTAACGAGTCACACTGGCCTAGTCACTGCGACCACTTTTTATCCCGAAGTCACGGGGCTACTTTGCTGACTTCCTTGTGGCCAAACTAATTCTTACAGATGGGGTAATCCTCTAGCTTGTAAAATAACGAAAAGTTACAGAAATGAGATTATCCCCGATATTGAAGACATAATTCTCTAATAGCTTACACTGACAGATGAGATAGTCACACAATCCTGAGTTCAAGTCTCACCCTAGCGGATAATCAAAAGAAATTTACAAGTGCTTGTAGAAAAGTTTCCTCTTCCTAAGGAAACCATGGCATTTTCTAGTCCAGTATCAGAGCTCCACTCTTTTAAAATGTATGCACTCAAGCAACAACAATACCAACGAGAGTAGAAACTCATGGAATATAGACTGAACCAACGAAACTAGAATACAAACAACTTTTAGACGATTTAATCCATCAAAATCTAGTTTCTTACTCCCAAAGACTTGCAAGACTTCTTCTCTGGCCCGTGCCTACCAATCATGATACCTGCTCAATAATATCATAGTCCATAGGAGCCACACTGATGTATTTTCTGTGCCAGCAAAATAGAGTAGCTTGCATTCTTCAATGACTTCTTCGATGCTCATTCCAAAGTCCTTGTTTCTGTGCTGTTCAAGTTCTTTAAAATTTGATCCAAGAAATATGCCCAATAGATCCTCATTGTCGGCGTCCCCTGCTTCCATTGCCTTCAATCTTTTATCAATAATACCTCTAATTGAGGACCGAACATCCTTGTTTATTTCTTTCATTCTTCTGTTCCTCTTTGTTGGCAAAAATCTTTGAAATAGTATTACATAAAACAACAAACTATTACATAAAAATAAGAAAGATGAAGGGAAGAAATGTGCATTTCTAATGAACATTATAGTTTGTAATAGAGTGCTTTGGCTACAGTTTTCCAATTCTTATGAAAAAATAATTTACCTCCAGCCTGAGATATAAACTGATTGTTCAGCTTCGAGAAAATGCTGAGCTTGTTCCTTTTGAAGTTCAAATATCTTTCTACCTTGTTCATAACTACTGCCAAAAGCTGTCCGAGAGATTACATCACAACTCAATTGCTCAAGGTGAGGCCATACATCTATCTCATGTGAGCCTTCAACTGAAACAACGTCTTCCCATTTGCTGATCATCTCACTACAGCTCAAGTAAAAAGCTGGAAGCATATTATGTTCGAGAAAATGGTGAAAGAGGAAAAATGTCAATGGCACTAACACTTAACAGAATTAGGAATACATATATAGTGTACCATCACCATCTACTATAAGTTGCTGGTCCAATCAAAGAAAAAGCGCCTAACAATTAAGGTGAAACACGGTTAGGAATTACAAATCTCTATATATAATAAATAGATCCATTATGATGTAATACATCTAAGACATTATTCCACACATGGACAAAATGACGCTAAAGAGTTATGAAAAATGATCATCTAGACAAGATTCACATTTTTGAACTACTATAAAATAGGTAGCACAAGTCACTCAAAATAGTCAAATGTGGAATACATGCAAGTCCAGACTGACTATAAGTCAAAGAGGAAAAAAATCTTTAGCTCGAATAGTAGCCAAAGAAGCAAGAGCGAGTAGAAACCATAAGATTCTTCTGTGCTTGTCTATCTAACTCAAGTCATACGTAGATTACAGAAAATGTTTAGTTTGAAAGATAAGGAAGGCAAATAAAAGAAGATAGAAAGCCTTATCCGGAGTAGTAGCCAGAAAAGACAGAGCCAGTATTTTATTCATCGCTGGATTAAAAATTGCGGACATAATAATTTCTGATTGAAAGAAATAATCCCTTGATTATTTTCATTGATTGAAAGAGAATATATACAATTTACATATTTCCATAATAGGAGAATCATATTCCTATTCTATTCCTAAAACCTTATTCTATTTGGAGACTAACTATACAATTATGGTAAGTGTACAATACTAATTACACTACAATATTATTATTACATAATTGTACATGAAAAGGAGAAAGGAGACTGCCCGGGTGGGCAGTAATACCAAGAACCGAGACCATCAGTATACATAATATACACAGGTATATTGTGTGTATATTATATATATATATAACACATCCCCGCAATCATAGCGCGCGGTCTTCGAACGCTGAGACTGTTCCTAAAATCTTTAAAAAGGACCGAGGGAAGACCATTTGTAAAGATGTCGGCAATTTGATACCTGGATGGGACATGGCAGACACGTACTTGACCACGAGCAACCTTTTCGCGAACAAAGTGAATGTTCATCTCGATATGTTTAGTGCGCTGGTGCTGAACCGGATTACCAGAAAGGTAGATGACACTAACATTATCACAATAAACCAAGGTCGCTTTCTGAATAGAATAATGAAGCTCTAACAGCAAATTACGTAACCAACATGATTTTGAAACCACATTAGCTACCCCTCGATACTCGGCCTCAACACTGGAGCAGGACAAAATCGACTGACGTTTCGCAGACCATGAGACCAAGTTATTGCCAAAAAACATACAATAGACAGGCGTAGACCGTCTGGTGTCTGGACAGCCACCCCAATCAACATCAGTGTACGAGACAAGTCTATACGTCGATGATGGATATAAATGCAAGCCATAGTCAAGTGTCCCCTAGATTTACCGAATAATGCGTTTGAGCGCATTCATGTGCTCAACCCTGGGATCATGCATAAACAAAACACATGTTGGATGACATATGTAATATCTGGTCTCGTGAACGTAAGATACTGAAGGGCCCTTGCAAGACTACGATAGCGGGTCAGATCCTCGTAAGGAGAGCCAGCTGCAGCACCCAATTTAGGTTTAGTATTAACTGGAGTGGAAGTGGACTTACAGGATAACATCCCAGCCCTCTCAATGATCTCGGATGCATACTTTCATTGGGATAAGAACAACCCACCTGCATGACGAGTGACAGCAATCCCAAAAAAATAACTCAATGGTCCCAAGTCATTCATAGCAAACTCAGAACTGAGCATTGTCATGATAGACTGGCGTAATGCATCGGAAGAGGTAGTCAAGATAATATCATCCACATATAAGAGTATATAAGTCACGGAAGAACCACGACGATATATAAACAAGGAATTATTCGACCTGTTATGAGTGAACCCAATAGTCGAAACATAGTCGGCAAACCGCTTATACCAGGCCCGTAGAGACTGCTTAAGCTCATATAATGACTTCTTCAACAAACAGACATGATGAGGATATTTGGGATCCCTAAACCCCAAGGGCTGAAGCATATAGACATGATGAGGATATAATGACTTCTGTTTTCCTCTTTGTTGGCAAAAATCTTTTAAATTGTTTTATAGGACAGAAAACCAAAATGCATTTCACAAAATCAGAACTAATCCATTTGCATTTCCTAATGAATTTTTTAGTTTGTAATAGAGTACTACAACTATAATTTTCAAATTCTTAGGAGAATTAAGTTACCTCCGGCCTGGGATATAAACAGAGCGTACAACTTTTAGAAAAAACTGAGCTTGTTCGTTTTGAAGTTCAAATATCTTTATCCTTCTTCATAACTACTCCCAAATGTTGTCCGAGAGATCACATCACTACTCAATTGTTGAAGGTGAGGCCATACATCTATCTCATGTGAGCCCTCAACTGAAACTGTGTCTTTCCATTTGCTCAGCATCTCACTGCAGCTCAAGTAAACGCTGGAAGCATATACTGTTCGAGAAAATGGTGAAGGAGGAAAAATGTAACACTTGAACAGAATTAGAAATACATATATTCACCATTTAGTATAAGTTGCTGGTTAAATCAAAAGAAAGAGCGTTCAAATTACAGTTAAGGTGAAGCACTGTCAGGAATGACGGATCTCTATGTAATAAACAAATCCATTTAGTTGTACTGCATCTAAGAAATTATTCCACCGAACATAGTCCTCTCTAGATGCATGAATAGCAACATGGACTAAATGATGATGCAAACAAGATTCAAATTTTCTCAACCATAAAATCATTCTCTGATTGTTTAACTCAAGCTAGGTAGCAGAAATCACTCAATATAGTCATATGTGGAATACATGCCTATCCATATTGAAATATAAAGAAGGAAAGTCAAAGCGGAAAGAAATCATTAGCCGAAACATTAGCCAGAGAAGCAAGAGCGAGCATTTTATCGATTGGTGGATAAACAATCTAGAACATTGAATGATGATCCTAACAAGATCCGACATTATAGAACCATAAGATCCTTCCCCTCTGGTCTAAATCAAGTGAGATAACAAGAAATTACTCGAAATAGTCACATTCAGAATATAGAAAAGTTTAGTTTGAAAGAGAAGCAAAAGCCCGTATTTTTTTCATCGATGTATTAGGAATTGCGAATATAATAATATCTGGTTGACCAATCACAAACTTGAAGGAGGAAGAGGGGAAAGAAAGCAATTACAAACCTTTAACTTCTCCAGATGGAAAGCGGGATTGATGATTTTTCTATGTTTGGCCCATTTGTCTTCATCATAGCTTACTAGTCCCTGTACAAATAAAGTGCCTAATGGATTTCCATGAGGCTTTTGATACAAATAGTTTTTGGAGAATACTTCCTTTATAAGCTCAGGGTCCATGATCAATACTTGTGGTCTTGGACCCAACAATATCAAAGGATTTTTCCCTGCAAGCATGTCTCAGGATTAACTACTACTAGTAATACATGTTAGGATTTAAGTCTCAAATCCTACCTAATCAGAAAATAGTAAATAAGCAAAGAACAAATAACACACAGATTTATAGTATTTCACTCTCAATGCGAGAGCTACGTCCATTTTGCTGCTGCAGATTTTACTATAATCAAAGTGAGGAGATTGTGTTTATAATTCTCTCTTGCTCACTTTTTCTCTTGCTCAACCTAAGAAAGAAAACGGCGCCCTAGTCTATATATAGCAAAAACTAGGGTGTTCAAAACTCTGCGTAGGGTCTTCATAGTGTCGGTGATGAATTAGGCTCCACAACTCAACAATCTCCTACTTGGAGACTAATTTCAATCATTTGTCTCCATCTGTAGCGACGTCTCCGATCCTCATTCAAGAAGTCCAACTGAAGCTGCACACAACTTCAGTTATCATTCGGCACGACCTTCGTCACCATGTCTGCTGGATTCTGACTCCTTAGGATCTTCTCAAGTACTAATACTCCATCGTCCAAAGCTGATATGATAAAATAATACCCGGAGTTGTATGTCCTTCGTGCGAGCATGGTAGACCCAGTTCTTTGCCAAATGAATGGCACTCTGGCTATCACAGTATAACACACTTCCCTCGTTGTCCTGATCCAATTCCCGCAGAAAAGATTGTAGCCACATCATCTCCTTTGTGGCCTCCGTCACGGCAATGTACTCAGCCTCACAGCTAGAGAGAGCTACTATCTTTTGCAACTTTGAAACCCAGCAAATCACAGTACCTCCAAAGGTGTAAACATACTCGGATGTGCTCTTTCTGCTATCAACATCACTACCATTGTCAGCATCAACACATCCCTGAAATCCTGTCTCTGACTTTCGAAAACACAAAGCTGAACTTGAGTTGCCCTTCAGATACCTGAAAATCCACTTTACAGCCTCTCAGTGTCGCTTTCCTGGATTTTTCATAAACCTGCTAACAACTCCCACTGTATGTGCAATGTCTGGCCTCGTACATACCACCGCGTACATAAGACTGCCAATAGCAGAGGCATAAGGTACTTTGTCCATATGCTCCTTCTTGTGCTCGGTCACAGACGATTGATCCTTTGACAAACAAAAGTGTCCAGCCAAGGGAGTACTGACTGACTTGGCATCATCCATGTTGAACCTCTTGAGAACCTTCTTCACGTATTCTTCTTGTGAGAGCTTGAGGCCCTCCTTACTTCTCATGATTCTCATCCCGAGGATTTGGTTTGCGGCTCCCAGATCCTTCATTGCAAATTCTTCTGACAGCTTCTTCAGCCTGTCAATCTTATGTAGGTATGCTCCTACGATCAGCATGCCGTCAACATAAATGAGCAGTATCATGTAGGAGCCTTCAAATCTCTTGAAGTAACAACAGTGATCTGCTTCACACTTTAAGAATTCGGCTTTCTTCATAAAATTGTCAAACTTCTTAAACCACTGTCTTGGAGCATGTTTCAATCCGTACATGCTCTTTTGAAGCTTGCACACCAACTTCTCTTTCCCTTTGACCTCAAATCCCTCAGGTTGCTTCATGTAGATTTCCTCTTCTAAGTCACCGTGAAGAAAAGCAGTTTTCACGTCCATCTATTGAAGATGCATATCACCAGAAGCTTCATCCCTTTCTTGCTCATATGCCCAGCCTGCAATGCCACAACTCTATCTCATTGGTGTTGTCAACAACATCAATTGTATCACGATAACTCGTCGTCATATAAAGAGTGCCAGTTTTCTTACTTCGACCAACCACCATAGCACCCTTTGTCACCTTCCAGGACCCATTACCAAAGTTAAGATCATGTCTCTCATCATCAAGCTGACTCAGCTTCGGCACATGTCTGACCTTTGTAATCTTCCACACGTTTCCATTTGATATCTTCAAATTAATGTCTCTAATACCAACAACGTCTAAAGGCTTACCATCTGCCAAATAGACTTTCTCGTGATTCCCAACAACGTAATTCATCATTATATCACGATATGGGGTGGTGTGGAAAGACGCTCATGAGTCAAGCACCCAAGAGTCGATCGGGTTGTCAACAGACAACAACGCATCACCAATGTCTTCAGTGGCAGCATTGATTCCACCCCCTTGTTGTCCTCCTTTTTCGGTGCTCTGTAATTCTTCTTGATGTGACTCGGTTTCCCACAGTTCCAACACTCAAGTGTTCGCCCGGATCTGGATTGACCCTTGCCATTCCTTCACTTCGACTTTCCCTTATTTCAGTTATAGTTTTTTGTCATAATTTCTGCCTATGTTCTCAACATTCAAAGCAGAACTCGTCGATGCCTCACTAGAATCTATCTTGCGAACCTCCTCATCAAAGATACAATCTCTAACATCGTTGAATTTCAGTTTATCACTGCCAATAAAATTACTAACTGCTGCTCTCATCGGCTCTCATCTATTCGGTAGAGACGCCAGGAAAATTAGGGATTGCACTTCATCGTCAAACTCGATTGCAACTTATGACAATTGATTGACAATCGTGTTGAATTTATTCACGTGCGTTGCAACATGAGCACCTTCCTCCATCTTTAGATAAAAGTGTTTCTTCATGAGAATTACCTTATTGTTTGCCGAATGTTTCTCATACATGTCGGACAGAACCTTCATCATGCCAGTAGTGGTCTTCTCTTTCGCCACGTTGTGAGCAACGTTCTTCGACAGCATCAATTGAATGACTCCCAGAACCTTTCTGTAAAGGAGATTCCACTCTGCATCATTCATCTCCTCTGGCTTCGGACTCAACGGTTCATGAAACTTTCTACCGTACAAATAATCTTCAATCTGCATTCTCCAAAACGCAAAATCTGTACCATCGAATTTCCCGATGTCGTGCGTTGAACCATATTCGCCTCCCATCGTTTCCTGAATCGCAACACAACCTGTCGCTCTTGATACCAGTTGTTAGGATTTGAGTCTCAAATCATACCTAATCAGAAAACAGTAAATAAGCGAAGAACAAATAACACACAAATTTTTAGTGGTTCACTCTCAATGCGAGAGCTACGTCCATTTTGCTACTGCAGATTTTACTATAATCAAAGTAGGGAGTTTGTGTTTTCAATTCTCTCTTGCTCGACCCAAGAAAGAAAACGACGCCCTAATCTAAAATGAACTCTAATTCAAAATTTTGACAAATCAAACTCCTTATCTAAGTCAGTTGGAAAAAAACATCAGAAAAAGAGATTTCAATACAAGAAATGATTGTAGAGCTACCCAATAACTTTTGCCTAGATTTTGTACTTGTATTAAGAAATTTATTAAATATATATAAATATTTAATTGTGAACACAATAACTAAAAAGAGCCACGGGTTCAATTTCAAGTTGAGAACCCATAAACTTCAAATCATATCCGCCTTAAAAAATGAATGAGAGATTTGTGAATGGATTTAAGTTATATACACTGACAGTCAGTGTAAAAATTAGTGAATTTAATCTACTACTCCATCCGTCCCAAAATACTTGTCATTGTTTTTCTTTTTAAAAGTCAATTTGACTAAATTTCAAAATTAAATTAGATTATATTAATTCAATATTTTAAAAATTAAAAATTATATATTCTGAAACTATACGAAAAATACTATAAGTTGCAATTCTTCTCATATTAATATGATAAAAAATATAGTTCAAAATGTTGGTCATAGTTCATATAGTTTGAATCTTAAAAAGGTAATGTGACAAATATTTTGGGATAGTTGTGCCCCAATTTATGTGACACTATTTCATTTTTTGTCTGTCCCAAAAACAATGTATTGGGTATTTATCGAATAAGTCGATATGATTGTGTAAAATTCTTTTTGATTTTGGGAAAACATACCATATTTCTTGATGATTTCAAGAAAGAAAGACGCCATTCTTAGGGATACATCATCATCAGACAGATTCATAGGCTTTGAATTAGCTTCCTTAATCATCCCAGCACACTCTTTCATGTCCCCATACAGTATTCTATAAGAATTACCTTTTTGTCCTTGTTTCCTCAACAATTCCTCCAACTTTGGAGTGAACCAAACCCAATTCAGTACTCTCCATAGACACACAAACATGGCAGCACAACATACTGTTGCTGTCATTTGAACTGCGTCCATTTTGTCCGAGTAAAAACTACTCCTAGCTTATTCACTTCGTTAAGATAGAGCTCCCCTCCACGTTCCGATTCTTTTGAAATATCACCTACGTGAAATAGAGCTCGATTGCGATAATCCAAAATTTAAATAATTATCTTCTTCAATATTGAGAGTTGTTATAAAATCGATCCAAAATCATGTTAAATCTCAATGAAATTTCTTTAAATTTCAGATATGAATTCTCATCTATGTTTCGATTTTTTTGAGGTATCACTCACTCAAAACGGAGTTTGTTTGCGGTAACTCACATTTTTTAATTAGAGTTTCGAAGCTTTGTTAATGGCCGTCAATGGCTTTCAGCTCCTTCTTCACATTTTTCAGGAACCAACATGTATATACTTCAAGTTTAGCTTTCAACGACAATTACACACGTAGAAGATGAAGGAATGAGAAAATTTGACAGTAAAAGAATAATTTTTGGAGAAGAAGAACGTGAGAGAAGAAAGAGAGAAAGAAAAAAAGACTTTTTGAAAAGTTTAAAACTTAATCCTGAAATTTTTTAAAATACAAAGAGGTCTCCATATGCTTGGTAATCCTATCATTACTAATTTCTTGAGTGAAAATAAATGGAAATGAAATTGAAAATCCTGCCACTTAAAAATAATTTTTGGAGTCCTGCCAACTTAATCATTCGACTGATAAAGTGAAACAACACCTCGATGCACTATTAGCTCACTAGATAGTCAAAGGACAAAGTTTCTTTTTGTTTATCTCAAATCAATAAATGAAAGGATATGTTTTTTATATACATATTTATTCTAAAGCTATTTTATATGAATTTTCCAAACACTTGTTGCAAGTTGATCAACTGATTCAATTCCTTGAACGCTTCAGTCTTTTATAGCTCTGCTTCTTTACCTTTTTCTCCAACTTTTATAGCTTCGCTTATTAAAGTTAAAAATATTTTAAAATCTCTCTTTTAAGGGAAGCGTGACTAGAGGTGGCAAACTTAACCCATGAAATCATAATCCGTCCAATCTATTCAGGTTTGGGCGGATTAATAACCCGTTCATTTGTTAGTTCAATCAATTTCAGCCCAACTCATTTCAACCCATTAAAATTTGGGTTGATATCTAGCTCAAATTGATCAATGAGAAATCTATCAAAATATGTTCAAACAGATTATTTTTTATTTGATATGTTATATTTGGCCATAACAAAAAAAAATTATTAGGTAATAAAAAATCATAAAAAAACAAATAAGACAATTAAAGCTTAATAAGAATTGGGTGGGTTGGATTTTAACCCGCTTTTTAGCCCATTTCAATCCAACCTATTGCAACCCAAGTAAACCCGCTCATTTATTAACTCAATCCATTTTAACCCGCCCAAATTCAACCCAACTCACCCATTTGCCACCCCTATGTGTGGCTTTGTCATTTTCTGATGATCTTGAATTTTTTCTTTGCTGTCTCCAGGTGATACTTTATAAAATGAATATATGCTCCACCACTAACAAAGTATTCGAATTTAAATCTTAACATGCCTATGCCGGTGGTTTTTAATCGTCGGCATTTTGCAATTACAAGGCTGAGGACCTGACCCATTAAACAAAAGGATAGGCGTATGGAGGAGTACCTTTGTCTATTTTCTTTTCTCTCGTAGAGGAGTCCGAAAAGCATGCACCAGAGTCACCGGAGTTGAAATTTTAAGTATGAATTATGAACTCCACCGAATCAATAGCTCATTTTAGTACTGAATTCGCAATTAAAAATTTATATATACTTAATGCATTTACTGATACAAATATAAAAGTTACTGAGTTTGTCGAAACCCATATCTAATATTGTAACTCTGCCCCGTTCCGAGTCTGAAACTCTGAATAAACATATTATAAGACACCTCACAAAATTCCAAATTATAGTTTGTGGAAAGTAAGTGGAGCACCATACTGAGGCTGAATGGTTACTAAGGATTGAGGAGCATGTGTGTAAGATGGAGACAATTCAAAAGAGAAGCATTGTAGGATCATAGACAAGGCCATCTTTGCCTCTAACATGGCAAAATTTTGCCCAATGCATATTCTGGGACCCCAAGCAAATGGAAAATATGTGACTTGACCCTTTGTTGCACTTAATAGTCCTTCTTTAAATCTCTCTGGATTGAACTTATTTGCATCTTCACCCCATATCTCTTTATCATGATGTAATAAGATCATAGGCAAAGAGACTAGTGCACCAGCTGGTAGAGACAATTCTCCTAATACAATTTCTTCGTTAGCTCGTCGAGTTAGTGTTACTAATGGGGGATATAGCCTTAATGACTCGTACAAGATCATTGTTACCTGCAAGAAAAATTCTCCTCCATCAGATTAATCAAAGCATGAATGAGACATGTAAAAAGTACCGTTATAGTTACGGTCCCATTCACCGGGGCTTTAGTCACCGGCCCCCATCATAAGGTCACTAACTTCCAAAAACTTCTAGCACTGGGCCCGCGTCAACCCCCATACATGGTCTTACGACTTTGTGGAGACCTGTGTTTTTTGATAAACAGTTGCCCAGGCCTGGTCATTGCATCCCCCTTTGTTAGGAGGCACCACTTATCCCAAAGTTACGGGGCTTCTTTGCTAACTTCCTTGAATTTTTGTGGCTAAAGTAATTCCTATAGGTGGAGTACTCCTCTAGCTTGTAACCAACATAGAGAGAAGTTTCGGAAATGAGATCATCCCCTCAAATGAAGACATAACTCTCTAATAACTTAAACTTGTAGATGAGATGATCACACAATACAAAGTAGTGTCAGAGCAAGCAGAAATCCAGAGTTCAAGTCTAATCCCACCTATTATCAAAAGAAATACATACGTGCTTGGGAAAGAAGCCCCATTCCTAAGGAAACCAAGGCATCATCTAGTCTACTATAAACATTCGTATCAAGCACTCAAGCAATAGCAATAGCAATGAGAGTAAATATCTATGGCACATAAATTGAACCAACAAAACTAGAATACTTACAACTTTTAGACGATTTAACCCATCAAAATCTGGTTTCTGGCTCCCAAAGACTTGCAAGACCTCTTCTCTGGCCTGTGCTTGCCAATCTTGATACTTGCTCAACAACACTAGAGTCCATAGGAGCAACACAGATGTAGTTTCTTGTCCAGCAAAATAGAATAACTTGCATTCTTCAATGACTTCTTCAATACTCATCCCAAAATCCTTGTTTCCGTCTTTGTTCAATTTCATTAAAATTCGACTCTAGCAAAGATACCCAATAGATCCTCATTATTGACGTCCCCTGCTTCCATTGCCTTCAATCTTTTATCGATAATACCTCTAATTGCGCATTTGAGACATCCTTTTTTATTTCCTTCATTCTTCTGTTCCTCTTTGTTGGCAAAAACCTTTGAAATGTGTAAGAAATCCAAAGTGCATTAGATAAGAAAGATAAAGGGAAACCAAAAGCAATGTGCATTCCCTAATGAACTTTGTAGTTGTAATAGAGTAATATGGAAACAGTTTTCCAATTCCTAGGGAAATTAATTTACCTCCAGCCTGGGATATAAACCGAGCGTATGATTTCAATAAAAAGCTGAGCTTGTTCCTTTTGAAGTTCAAAAATCTTTCTACCTTCTTCATAACTACTGCCAAAAGCTGTCCGAGAGATCACATCACTACTCAATTTCTGAAGGTGAGGCCATACATCTATCTCATGTGAGCCTTCGGTTGATACAACGTCTTCCAATTTGCTCAGCATCTCACTACAGCTCAAGTAAAAAGCTGGAAGCATATTCTGTTAAAGAAAATGGTGAAAGACGAAAAATGTCAATGATACAACACTTAAACATAATTAGGAATACACATATAGTGGTACCATCACCATCTATTGTAAGTTACTGGTTCAATAAAAACGAAAGAAATCTTTAGCCGGGACAGTAGCCAGAGAAGTAAGAGCGAGCATTTTATCGATTGGTGGATGAAGAATCTAGAACATTGGATGATGATCCAAACGATATTCGACACTATAGAACCATAAGATCCTTCTATGCTTCTCTAAATCAAGTCAGACAACAAAAATTACTCGAAATAACCATATGCAGAATACATAAAAGGTTAGATTGAAATAGAAACAGAGCCCGCATTTTATACATCAGTGGATTAGGAATTACAAACATAATAACTTCTGGTTGACCAATCACGAAGTTGAAGGAGGAATAAGGGAAGGAAAGCAATGACAAACCTTTAGCTTCTCAAGATGGAAAGCAGGATTGATGATTTTTCTGTGTTTGGCCCATCTATCTTCCTCATAGGTTACTAATCCTTGTACCAATAAGGTGCCTAATGGATTTACGTGAGGCTTTTGATACATATAGTTTTTGGAGAGTACTTCCTTTATAAGCTCAGTGTCCATGATTAATACTAGTGGTCTTGGACCAAACCATATAAAACATTTTTTCCCTGCAAGCATATGTTTCAGGAATAAGTACTAGTACAAATTTGGAAATGAGCATTTATACAACCAAAAAGAAAGAAATGAACAGAGTGATCTTCAAAAAATAAACAAACCAGGAGAAGAAGGCTCATTACAACTTCATCGAATTTGATTCTTTAAGTATCTTACCTTTCAAGAGGAAGAGACAATCTTTTGCAATTAGAGTAACTACAGGTTTAATTTGGATTAGGTTAGCTGATAAATGATCATTCTCCCAATTTAATCAGCTTCATTAACCATAATCATTGTTTGGCAAATTAATTTACACGAAACTCAATGTTATAGCTAACAATAAACTGTTAACTTCAAAAAGGATGTGTGTGTTAATCAATTTATCAAATCATCTCTTCTTCATATAATAAGAACCATTATGATAACGAAAACCATATAGGTAACATATACAGTGGAGAGATAACCATAATAATTTTAGCTCTCTGCATGTTGAAGTATGATCATCTCATCTAATAGCTTCAAATTAAGTTGGTAGAGGAAGCACACTTTTTATTTTACTTAATTATGTCTTCAACATGCCATTCACAAGCGGGCTTGATCCTTTTTTATGAACCAAGCATGCATAGTTCTTTTTTTGATAATGGGGGTGTGGTGGTGATATTCGAATCCAGGACCTGTACCTACCTTGATGCATGTTGAAGTATGTGACCATCTCATTTAAAAACTTAAGTTGTTAGAGAGCATACTTTTTATTTGCTTAATTCTATCTTCAACACTCTAACAAAGATTTCCCCTACTCAGCATAAGAAGAAATTTTTGCATAAGAATTTTTTTCGAAAGACCTTCGGCTCAAGAGAAAACATGACAAAAACTTTGAGTACATACTATGCATGTTATCCACATAACTATACTTTACCCTTGACAAAATGGAGGTCTCTTAGTTGAAACATACGGAGTAATTTTTTTTTCACAGAACTAAATAAACTTTATATCAAAATCTTGGCCAACTCCTTATCTAAGATTGGAAAAATTCATCAGAAAAGGAGAAATCAATACAGGAAATGAATTGAGGGATTTGTGAATGGAATTAAGTTATAACAGATAGTGTAAAACAACGCAACAAACCCAATATAATCGCATAAGTGGGGGTAAGGGGAGGAAAGTGTGTATGCAGATATTACCCCTAAACTTAAGAAGGTAGAGAGGTTATATACCATAGACCCTCGTCTGGGAAAACAATTCAGAGCAGTTTAGGAATTAGCAAATTTTAATCTATTATAGTAGGTTAGTTAATTTTTTTACCTGATTACCAATCAATACTTATCAAGAAAAATTATCACTAATTACCAAAGAAGTGATCTGATTGTGTAAAATTCTTTTTGGTTTTGGGAAAACATACCATATTTCTTGATGATTTCAAGAAAGAAAGGCGCCATTCTTGGGGATACATCATCATCAGACAGATTCATAGGCTTTGAATTAGCTTCCTTAATCATCCCAGCAAACTCTTTCATGTCCCCATACAATATTCTATAAGAATTACCTTTTAGTCCTTGTTTCCTCAACAATTTCTCCAACTTCTTTGGAGTGAACCAAACCCAATTCAGTACTCTCCATAGACACACAAACATGGCAGCACAACATACTGTTACTGTCATTTGAATTGCGTCCATTTTGTCCGAGTAAAAACTAATCCTAGCTTATTCACTTCGTTAAGTAGTAGTACTAATTTGAGAATTTCTGCCCCTACAATATATACGAAGTCGTCATCAGTGACGATCAAAGGCAAACATTTGTTTATGTATCTATGGAGAGTGTTGAATTATTATAGGCACAGATTTCAACTACTATCACACTGTCGTTTTCTCCATCTATGAACAAGGCTACTGTTAGAATTCAGCATTTACTTTAGGGTAAATTCGATATTACATTCAATTATTGGACACGTGTTACATTTTTCTAAAACGTGTGTTTTTGCTTGAATAATGAAAAAGATTATTCCTTTGGCAAATCTAAAATAGTCTTAGATATATCTTAGATTTGTTTTGATCTTTTAAATTTATCAAAAGTAAAGAATTTTAGTTTCCTTCAAACTGTCAATAATTTTTGATTTTTTTAAAATTTCTGTTGTCTTTTTCTTCTGTTGATTAGCTAATTAATTAATTGTTACTACTGTCTAGTTTATCAGCTAATTATTAATTAGTAGTTTTAAATAATTAATTGTGAACTTGTCAATTAAAACAATAAAATTTACTAACTCGTCTGAGAGATTCTGGACTTAGCAAATCTAAATATAAAAGGAAACATAATGAGATACACCCTTCAATTGATCCAAAAAAAAAAAAAATCCGATCAAAATAAAACACACTTTTCAACCAAAACATAATTTAAATAAAAACGAGGAATGAAATTAGCACTAAAAAGCAATGTGGACCCACTCATTTTATCCACTTATTATCCTGGACAATGAAATCCTGTAGAGCTACGTTTCTAATATGGAAAATCAATTATTTTTTAATTCATGCTGTAAGTTACCCTCCAACGGCGTGAATCTAGATCTCCGTCTTTTTTTTTTTAATTCATTCTCAAAATTCCACCTTTTAATCCTGAATGGGGATTAAAATACTAAGAAACTGCAAAAAAATAATACAAAATATAGATATTTATATTAAATATCAGAAATAGTGTTTAATAAGCAGAACAATATTAGAATTATGGCCTAGAATTATTAATAACGGCTCTGACGAAAATGCGATAATATGTCTTTTGCTTCCTTCTTTTTAACCACATTAATTTGGATATCTATTTTACACAGCATAGTACGCATACTAATTAATAAAACGTTCATAACTTTTACAAGTCAAACATTCTTCAAGTACTCTCTTAATTTTCCAAAGTTAAATAGAAGACATAACATAAAGTACAAAAAAATACATCTTAAATAGAAAACATAATAAAATACACCCTTCAACAGAAAAAATAAAAATCATAATAAAATACACCTTTCAACCAAAACACACAATTTAAAAAAAACAAAGGAAAAAACATTACTTAGAACATCTTATAAGTTCCCCAATGGAATGTATCTTCTTCATCTTATATGAAAATCAACTTTTTTTTTAATTCATGCTGTAAGTTACCCTCCAACGGGGTGAATCTAGATCCCCGTCGTTGAAAGTGTAAGCCTTGAGATTTCCATCTATTTCTAGACGAAGATATGTTAAAGTGGTGTTGTATTTAGTAAAGGCCATAACATGTGAACTTCTCTTTGTTGATTTTGCCAATCTATAATCCAACTTCAGCCTTTGATTCCCACTATTCAATTTTACTGATTCCAAAGTGCTATTGCCAAGATCAAACCAAGCTAATTCCACAGCAAGCTTGGTCCTGTTGTAGATAGCGAACAATTTCGGTTGCACTACCAAGCTGTAAGGCCCGTTCACGTTTTTTTTCACTGAGGCTCGACTCACGAGCTTATTCGGGCCTGTCAAGGGTAGCGATTGGCCCACCAATAAGGTATCAGTTGGATAGTTGAAACTTTGCCAGACGAATTTACCCTTAGAGTCATGGAGCACAATGTTACCATTAGGTAACAACTTGAACCCAGTAACACCCTTATTGGCCGTGTTTGTTTGCCAAGCAATTCGACCATCAGCATTAGCCAAGACAAGATTTCCATCAGTTCCAAATGTGAGTGTCGCGTTTTCTTTAACGGGATTTCCTCTGTTAGCTTCCCACACCCAACGCATGAGAGATTCGGAACGGACTGTGCCCATTCGCAACGCTAGTGTCCATGCATTAGGAGTTGTGTTGTAAAAACAGAGTTGGAATGGGTTAGCGAAAATATTAAGAACGCGATAATCTGCTCTATATTCGACAACAAAAGGTCCTAATTCCCCTTCATTGACAAATTTGAAGGTGTTTTCGACTGGAACTTGGGCAATTGAAGAAATTATTTGGGAGAAAAGAAATAGAGAAGCGAGAAGTGTAGTAGGCCATGAACGAGACATGTTTAGTTTCTTTTTTTAGCTGTTTGATAATTGATATGATACATTTGCTTCTTGCGATTGGTATTTATAGATGGATGGGGAAGGATAATTAATTAGTTATATATATACTGTTCATCAGAATCATTAAGATTTTTGCATGACTAGATAATATAAACTATAGGGATATAATAAACATTAACAATTTAGGTCAAAATCTGAAAGGTAGTCAAATTTAAAACCGGTCAACATGGAGGTGCTATCCGTATGGTGTATAGGTGCATAATTATGATTTTACTGGGAAAACTGAATATATGCCCTTTGTCCATGTGAACTTCGAGAATTGTGAAAGTGCAGTCAAAAGCCAAAGCTGGAACACAATATAAGCAAGTAGATACACATTATTGTCTCAACTTTAACTTATATAGAAAATATATGAAGGTACAGCTAGACAATGTGTGTGTGGGGTTAAATTATGATTAAATGATAGTATGTATTTTTATGTTTATTATAGCTGCTATGGTTAAATTATTTGACGGGATATAAATATTTATTATCCAAATAAAAAATTACTCGTTATTTAAATTTTATGGTTTAAAATAAATTAAATATATTTGTTTGATTATAGATCTCGTTAATCGTAAAATGTACTTACAATTTAAAGTTAAATTATTCCAAATAAGAAATGTGTCATTCTTTTTTGGACTAACCAAAAAGAAAAGTGTGTCATATAAATTGAGACAGAGACAACGATTCATTAGTACAAAAATCAACAACACTAGTAATAGCTATTATTTAATATAATCCTCTCACATTGTGTGAACAATCTGTTCCAGTCGAGCATGCATTTTTCAATCAACTAAATTAAATGGGGTTAAATTTATAAAAATAAAAAATATAGGGTAAAATTTGAAAAGTGAAAGACAAGAACAATAATAAAAAAGAAAAAGTTAAAATTGTGAAAACAAAGTTTGGGGTGTTTGAAAATTTTTACGGCCAAACGCTAATTCTAAAAAAAAGTAGAAAAAAATCTGAAAAAAGTGAAAACTTTTCATGACCAAACGGTCCTTATCTAAAAGGCTAAATTGTTTGATAGGATATTAATATTGAATTGAGTGCACCTAAATTAATACTAGTACTACCTTATCTCCAACCAAACGGCCCTTACTATTTCAAAATTGACCCATGCCACTTGTCTCGGGTGAAAAAGGTGTTGAGGCGGCTGGATACAAAAACTAAAGTTGCATAATCATTCTCTCCGTCTCTCACTACACACACAGAATTCAATCATTTTGTCAAATCCAGGAAATCAATTTTACTTTGATCATTTTCTTTATTGCAGTCGATATTCGCCAAACACGACTATGTCCGTAGAATGTAACACCAAAGACATATATTCTGGCTTATCCGAATGCAAGAAAAGCAAGTCACATTAACTGTACCAAATATTTACTAGTACATGGCGTAGCGTACCTCCAAAGGGTTGTTCGGTAGAATTCATTAGAAAAAATAATATATACATTAGCTTTGATATTATTAATTTTTTATTTGGTATATATTTTTAATTTATATATAATTAATATTTATATTAGTTATACACTTTATTTGGTATTATCATATACATAGCTAATACATAGCAAATCATGATATTAGTAATACTAAGATTATTAATACATTCATAAGCTTAGTTAAAGATAAAATTACTCTTCAAATTTTATGCTTAATTAAAATATACTATTATATTAATGCTAGTTTGATACTGAAATTGCTTCCGCTATTTATATATGTGTTCCATCAGTTTCTTCATTGTAAAAATTTGTTTCCGCAACTTGTTATATATTATAAAAGATAATATGTTTATCAATATCTAGCCATGCAAAAAATAAACATTAAAATAAATATAACAAGTCACAACGGCATGAAATATTGATTCTCGAGTACCAATTTCTGGGTTTCTTTAACAAATAAAAAGGTTTATTTGAAAAACAAATGTTGATAAATATAAATTTTAATGATTGATTTCTAATAAAAATTGTTTCTTCTTCCCATAACAATTATTTTGTGGGAGAAGGATTAGCAATTTTTTTTACATATTTAAATTATTTATGTCAAGGACAGAAAGTTCATCCGCGACATATGCTTCTTTTAAAAAGATAAAGGGATGGACAGATTATTTATTAGATTTTAGATGGTCACAAATGTACAAAGCTAGAGAATTTGGAGGGTATTTTAAAAAAAAAATATGCAATGCATGTTATTTTTATTACACCAAACCAAATCGTTGATAAGAAATATCCTTAACATAACTAATATCAGCATAACTAATACCACAATTACTAATACACCGTATTCAACACTAATCTTATACACTCTACCAAACGACCCCTAAGAGTATTTACCTACAATAACTATATTTTAAATTAATTACATATCATAACTATACTATGTATTTAATTACCTATCATAGCTAATTACTATGTATTCATATTCAAGGACAAAAAAACTACTATCAATTGGAGTATTTCATTTCCACACACAAATCTCTCTCCACCGACACATCCTCCGCTTCCACCGCTTCTCCTTCCTCCGGTGACTCTATAACCTGCTTCATCTTCATCTTCATCATCTTCTTCTTCTTCTTCAAGTTACCGTCTCCGGCGTCGAATTGCCGCTTCATCGACATCTTTTTCTCTTCATCAAACTCTAAAACTTGATTCTTCATCTTCTTCAACTCATCATGTCCTGAAATTATATCTGCTCCAAAATTTCGGTTATCAGATCTGCCTCGAAATATCCGACTACAATGGCGGAAAAGCTAATCAGACAGTGTAGAGAAGAAAAAGTCTGATAAAGAAATGATGTGTACGGAAAGTCCGGTTATGCCCTCTAGATTTGGTCGTTGGAGTTCCTCCGTAGAACTCCCCTCTAAGATTTGTATTTGTATTTCTCTAAAAATTTAGATCTTTATTTGTATTTCTCAGATCATATACGAAGTGTGCAATGTATTGTATCCATTTTTTCGACGATCTCGAGTCTGATTTGGATGTATTTGAGTTTATTATGCTTTTTTGAATGTAGTATTTATGTATTCCGAAGAAGATTTTTGAGCAAATTAGATGTATTTAAATGTATATGAATGTAAAAAATATATGTATTTGACTGTATGTATTGCTTGACTGGGCCTCAACGTCTTACCCGATCCAGCCAGCAGCGCCTAGCAGCAGGCCTTCAGCACATTAAAATGCCAACAACCCGATGAAAATTGGTATATGGATACGGGCGTCACGTTTCACATCACGAACAATTCTGGTAATCTTCCTCAAATGCACAATCTAAATACTTCTCAATCTATTATGGTCGGAAATGGTCATCGCATTTCAATACAAAGGTTTGGCCACACACTAACCCCACCACTACATCCCAACTTCTCCTTTAATAATGTCATATATGCCTCTAACATTATCAAGAACCTAATCTCTGTCAGAAAATTTGCCACCGATAATTTCGTATCCATTAATTTTGACCCATTTGATTTTTTCTATAACGGACCTACGTACGGAGAAACTTCTTACAAGATTCAATAGTGAGAGTGATCTCTATCCTTTCCTATCCACATCCACTGCCAGTGTCAATCCTCCCACATCTCTAGCTGTTATCTCCTCCTCAACATGGCATAGTAGACTTGGAAATCCCGGAGCCCATGTTTTTTATTGTCACCTTGCCCATAGTTGCTCCTCTTGTCATCTAGGAAAATATGTTAGACTTCCATTTACGTCTTCTTCGAGTATTACTTTCTCTCCCTTTGATATTATTCATGCGGATTTATGGACATCTCTTATAACCAACAACCTAGGTCATAAATATTATTTGGTATTTTTGGATGACTTCTCTCACTTCCTTTGGCTCTATCCGCTTAAACTTAAATCTCAAGTCTACTCCAAATTTCTTGAATTTCGTACATTGGTTAAAACACAATTTGAAAAAGACATCAAAACATTTCAATGTGATAATGGTCGTGAGTTCAATAACTCCCCTTTTCATAATTTTTGTGCGGCGAATGTCATGATTTTCCGTTTCTCCTGCCCCATACTTCCCCTCAAAATGGTAGAGCCGAAAGAATTCTCTTCACCATTAACAATATGATTCGTACCCTTCTTTTTCATGCGTCTCTCCCTCTACCTTTTGGGTTTATGCATTAAAAATGGTATAACACATTCTTAACATCTTACCTATCCGTACGATTCAAAATCGGACACCCACTAAAATTCTCTTCCATTGGATCCCTTCATATGATCACATTCTGCCTCCCCCTCTCCCCACCTTCTGTCTCCCCCTCCCCCCACCATTGTCTGTCTCCCACCCCCGCTACTGTCTGCCTCCCCCCAGGTACACCCAACCACCCCGTAATATACTGCCACCCCACCTCCTGACCCGCATACCCCCGAAACATCCCGCTACCCACTGCCCAGTCCCACACCTACTTCCACTGCCCCACGGCCCGAGACCCATTGCCACGCCCCTGTACACACACACCAAATGGAAACTCATGTCAAACACAGAATTTTCAAATCCAAAGTCCACTTTAACCTATCCACATAATCCATATCACCAGGCCTGATATTGCATATGTTATTCAGCAGGTGTGTTTATTTATGCATGCCCCCAGGGAGCCTCACTTTACAGCTCTTAAACGTATCATTCAATACGTTAAGGGCACTCTTGATTATGGATTACATCTCTACCGCTATGCACCGACCAGGCTGATATCATACACGAACGTCGATTGGGTAGGCTGTCCCAACACGCGGCGTTCCATGTCCGGCTACTGTGTGTTATTAGGTGACAATCTTATCTCGTGGTCTGCTAAGAGGCAAGCCACGCTCCACACTCTCCCGATCGAGTGCAGAAGTAGAGTATAGAGGCGTTACAAACGTTGTAGATGAGATCTGTTGGCTCCGAAACCTCCTCTTAGAGCTTCAGTGTCCCTTACGTAAGGCTTCTATGGTTTATTGTGATAACATATCTGCGGTCTACATATCTCATAACCCGGTTCAGCATCAGAGAACCAAGCACATTGAGATGGATATACATTTTGTTCGTGGGGAGGTTGATATAGGTTATGTTAAGGTGTTACATGTGCCTTCTTAGTATCAATATGCAGATATTTTCAAAATGGGCTTCCTCATCATCTGTTCATCGACTTCAGATCTAGTCTCAGCGTCTGGCCTCCTCCCGCTCCGACTGAGGGGGTGTATTAGTGAATATTACCATATATTCACCATATATTTTGTAATTAATAGTACTATATATTTATGATAAATATATGATCCTAACTATGGTAAATATAAAATCTTTATTCCATTAGGATTCAACATTGTACACACTATATATATTTGTATTAATGATAAATACTCTCTAAGGGAGATTAATACAATTCTACAACATGTGTATTTGGCTGACTATATTTTTTTCACTTTTAAATTTAACTTATTTTGTATTTTCTTTGACTGTATTCATTTTTTTGTATTCGCTTTGTATTTCTGTATTCAGAAGGAGAAATTATATATTTGAATACATCCGAATACACGCGAAACATATAAAACATAGTTATATTTGGTCGTTTGTATTTTTGAAACTGTGTATATGAATATTGTCAAATACACTAGAAATAGTTATAACATAGCTACGAAATGTAATTATAATAAAATAGCTATTAGTTTAGAAATCTAGAAACTATAACTATTTAGGTAAGTTACTCATATTAATTTATATTAAAGATAAGAATATCTAAATATTTAGAAACTATACAGGGTCACTATTACTCCAATTATTTTTCAATTATAATGACAATATAATATGTTTGAAGACAATGATATATAGTTGACTGTTGTAGAACTATCATTTTGGTAAGGATCCAGCTCACCCTTATACAGAGAGAAGCAGCTGCTAGAAGCACAGGCATTGATGACGACAATGACATGTGTGGTCTTTCGTGTACTTAGTTCTAGGTTATTTATTGACCGACGAACCTAGTTCGAATTCAGATTGGAAATCTAATCTAATTTTAATAATTTTATGGTAGAATCATAGTCTAAATATATTTGATAAATTGTAATTATGATAATTTTATTAGAATAAGATTTTCTTGTTAGACTAGGGAAAGTAAGAACTTATCTCTATATAAAGAGGTCATTGTGATGAATAAAAAACAATAAAGAATTCTCATATTATTTTTCTTCTCTCTAAAGTTTTGTTCCCTCTTGATTTTAACATGGTACCAAAGTCTCGTTAAAAGAACATAAAACCCCTAAATAATGGCGGGTGACGAAGAAATCGGCGATAAAAATAAAGGAATCGCCAGTGAAGAACGCAAAATTCAAAGAAAAACAATCTCCACATATGACATTACGTCAAACGATAATCTCAGAATTATGATGACAAGTCCAATTGAAGGGAGAAAATTGCAAAAAATGAGTTTGATTCATGAGGACGACCCTAAGAGCAAAGAAGAAATTCAACTTCGTTGATGGTACAATCAAAAAGTCGGATGAAGAGTCTCCAGACATAGAAGATTAGTCAACCATAAACTCTTTATTGGTGTCGTGAATTCGCAACACCATCTAACCAATGCTTCGCTCAACAATCTCGCATAAAATTTATCTTGGGTAATGAATCATCAATATATAATATAAAGCTAGTCATAGGCAATCATATGTGACACTTCTCAATGACCTCCATTTTCATTTATCTTTTTCTCCCTTTTTTTGAAATTTATATCATTTTAAAATTGGTATGTTATATATTAAAAGAACAGAAAGCCACTCACTTAATTCTATTAATTACACCTTTTATGTCTAAAACGTATCAACTGCAATGCATTTAATACGTTCAGTTTCTATATTTTTTCCCATTCCAAATTGACGTGTAGTATTAATGGCCTTACTTAATAAGTACATAGCAATGCACATGTGCATTGCCAAGGCCGACATTGCAGTGGCTTTGCTCATTTTACTTATTAGTTATTACTCTCTTCGTACCATATTATTTGTTTATTTTTCCTTTTACAAGTCCTTAAGAAATCATAAATAAGAAGGGTACTATACTATCCTTATCTTTCTCTAATTAATTATACTATAATTAATATTGATTATTTTAAAAGATAATTAATGTTAACAATTAATGTTAAAAATAAAATAGAAAAAACTTAATTAATTCTATCTAGTTTTTAAAAAATGGCTAAGTAATTTAAGATGAATATTTTTTGTAATGTGACAAATTAATATGGGATGGAGGGAGTAATGTTTTGGTCTATGAACAATATAAATATATGGTCTTGATGTCCAGTTTTTTTGTTAATCACCAAGTTATGATTCTCTGTTAACTACATCCTTTATTCTTCCTCAACAGTTTCAAAGAGAAATCATTATATATCTATGACGGAAACTTTTATTAATGAATGAGTATATATATAATTTATAATTTTTATAATATAAAAAATTATATTCCTATTCTACTTTCAAAACCCTATTCTATTTTTATAAGAATTCTACAAATATGGTAAGTGTACAATGCTAATTATATACAAAAACATATCCTAACAATCCGTGATATACACGGTCTCTTTGTGGCTTGTGTTTTCGTAATATACACGTTATACACATGGCAGTGTATATCACGAGTATATTTATCACACCCCCGCAGTCATAACGGGCGGTCTTCGTACGCTGAGACTGTCCCTAAAATCTTCAAATAGAACCGAGGGAAGACCTTTAGTAAAGATGTCTGTAATTTGATACCTGCAAGGGACATGACAGACGCGTACTTGTCCACGAGCTACCTTTTCGCGAACAAAGTGGATATCCATCTCTATGTGTTTAGTGCGCTGATGTTGAACTGGATTACTAAAAAAATAGACTGCACTAATATTAACACAATAAACCAAGGTAGCTTTCTGAATGGGACAATGAAGTTCTAAGAAAAGATTACGTAACCAACATGATTCAGATACAACATTGGCTACCCCTCGATACTCGGCCTCTGCACTAGAGCGTGATAATGTAGATTGTCGCTTGAAAGACCATGAGACCAAGTTATTACCAAGAAATATACAATAATAGACGTGGAGCGTCTGGTATCTGGACAGCCACCCCAATCAACATCTGTATACAAGATAAGCGTAGAAGTCGACGACAGATATAGATGCAAGCCATAGTCAAGTGTTCCCTGGATGTACCGTATGATGCGTTTGAGCGCATTCACGTGCTCAGCCCTAGGATCATGTATAAACAAACACACCTGTTGTACGACATACGTAATATTCGGTCTCGTAAAAGTAAGATACTGAAGAGCCCCTGCAAGACTGCGATAGTGTGTGAGATCCTCGTAAGGTGAGCTAGCCGCAACACCCATCTTGGGTTTAGTATCAACTGGAGTGGAAGTAAACTTACACGAGGACATACCAGCCCGCTCAATTATCTCAGCGGTATACTTCCGTTGTGATAAGAATAGCCCACCTGCATGACGAGTGACAGCAATTTCCAAGAAATAACTCAACGACCCCAAGTCTTTCATAGCAAACTCAGAACTGAGTAGTGTCATGATAGACTTGCGTAAATCATCAGACGAAGCGGTCAAGATAATATCATCCACATATAAGATAATATAAGCCAGGAAAGTACCACGATGATAGATGAACAGAGAATTATCAGACCTTCTGTGAGAAAACCCAATAGTAGATACATAGTATGCAAATCGCTTATACCAAGCATGTGGGGGCCTGCTTGAGCCCATACAAGAACTTATTTAATAAACAGACATGATGAGGATATTTGGGGTCTCGAAACCCTAAGGGTTGATGCATGTAGATTGTCTCCTTAAGATCCCCATGTAAGAAAGCATTCTTCACATCTAGCTGATGAATGGGCCATGCCTTTGAAAGAGCAAGATTGATAACAATGCGAATGGTAGCCAGTTTGACCACCGGGCTAAATGTCTCACCACAATCCACGCCAACCTGTTGAGTTTTACCATCACCTACAAGCCAAGCCTTATGTCGCGCAAAAAAACCATCAAAATTATCTTTATGAGTAAAATTCTACATAGACCGAATAATATTAAAACCAGAAGGACGGGGTACCAACTCCCACGTCTTATTTTCAATAAGAGCATCATATTCGTCGTTCATAGCCAATTTCCAATTCGGATAATTTAATGCAAATATTAGGTTACGGGGTAGTGGGGATTTAAGAACATTAGAATTAAGATTAAAATACTTTTTTGGTTTAAAAATACCCCGTTGACTACGAGTAATAGGTCTGTGTGTCGGGGACGAATTAGGTGGATTTTGCGAAAAACTCGAATGTGTGATGGACTGGCCAGTAGGCAGTGGGCCTGCTGGCCCAAAACTGGAAACCGAAGGCGGGACTGTAGCAGAAACTGGGGCAGAAGCAGTGGGTTGTGGCGGGCCAACAAGCTGGCGTTCCGTGGTCACTGGATCAGCCCATTAATTGGTTCATAATGTATGGTGACACTTTGTCATCTAAAAAATTATACGAACTAGGCTCGAGACTACTTACTTTAGCAAACGAAAATTGGGTTTCATCAAAAACAACATGGCGACTAATTATGATTTTATTTAGACGATAAATCAAAATATTTGTAACCACGATGATTAGACAGATAATCCAAAAATACAGAAGCGGTAGAACGGACTTGAAGTTTGTTAATTGTAGTGGACGGAAATAGTGGATATCATAAACACCCAAAGACCCTAAGATGTGAATACGAATGATTCTTATTATAGATGACTTTAAGAGGAGATGCATGTGCCAACCCTTTGGTAGGAAGTATGTTAAGGAGATAAATCGACATTTGTAGAGCATGATGCCAAAAGGAAGGAGGTACGGAAGCATGGACCAATAACGTTCGGATAATATTATTAGTGGTACAAAATTTTAGTTCGGCTTTCTCATTTTGTGAGGACGTATGAGGACATGAGAAATAAAAAACTATGTCATTAGCATCACAAAATTACCGAAACAACCCATTATCATATTTTTTGTCATTATCACATCGAATATTTATGATGTCCTGTTCGAATTGGGTACAAATGAATGCTCTAAGGTTTAAGAATGTGGAAAAAACATGAGATTTATTTGCTAACGGAAAGGTCCATAAAAAATTAGAATAATCATCCAAAAACAGAACATAATAACGGTGGCCCAAAGAACTGAGAACGGGAGATGTCCATAAATTATTGTGAATAATGTCAAAAGGCATCAAAGTACGAGAAGTAGAGGCTACAAATGATAATCTAACATGTTTTCCTAACGGACATGACCGACAAATTGGAGTACTACGCGTACCCTTACAAGAAATAAAATTGCTTTTATGCAAGGAAGAAACAATAGACGACCCAGGGTGACCCAAATGTGCATTCCACAAGGAAGGAGCTAGAGTTGCAAATGTTGATGGCATGACTTGACTCGAGAAACTGGAGGTGGGCGTGATTGGATAAGGATCTCCCCTACTATTGCATCTCATGAGAGGTATCCCCATTTTGAAATCCTTCACACAAAATTCAAAAGGATCAAAATTAACAGAAATCCAATTATTAGTGGTAAATTTTCGGACATACACCAATTTTTTAAATTAAGTTAGGGGCATGAAGGGTATTTTTCAAGACAAGATGTAGATGCGGAGGAGACAAAGTTGTATTACCGAAACCACGAATTGGAATTGTATTGTCATTACCAACAATAATGCCATAATTTTTGCTCAAATTTGAATACGACGAGAGAGTACCTTGGTCGGACGTCATGTGAGAAGTGGCGCCGGTGTCCATGTACCAATTCACGTATGGAGGATTTAATCCAAGTGTATGCATGACAGCCTCAATATCGGTGGGTGTCGGGATCGGAGTCGGGCCCGCAGTACTGAAGGCCGGCGGGGGCCGAGGCCCAAGCAGACCGCCCTGCTGACTCGAACCATATCGCTGCTGGATACTGCCGGACGGACCAGAAAAATTGAGCATGTGACTGGGCTGGATCGGGGCTCAACTGCCTTGGAAATAACTGGGCGGGCAGTAGGCTGGACTGGGCCACTAGCCGCTGGTCCAGGCCCACTGCCAAGTTGCCCAGGGCTGAGACCAGGCGAGTTGGGGCGTAGTACCCCCAAGCCTACTGTCGTTGTTGCTACTGTTTCGTCTGCCGCTGTTGTTGCCACCAGAATTATTGCCATTATTTTTACGGTTTTGACCCTTGTTGCTGCCACTGTTGTTGCGGTTTTGGCCCGAATTGTCAACAAATCCGTGTGAGTTATCGGATGAAGTCATTATCGCCAAGGAACTTGCATCTGTAGCAATTTTTTTTGTTAAGCCGACTTCTTCTAACGTGAGCATCGAATGGGCTTGATAAAAAAGGGGAAGCGAATTACTTTGTCTGAGTAGAGTCCCAACACCATTATAGACCTCAGATAGGCCTGCAACCATTTGGAGAACAAGATGATTATTGGTAACAGGCGCGCCAACGTTACGGAGTTGGTCCGCCAATTCCTTGAGCCATTTACAATAAGCTGAAACATTTGGGAAATCTTCTACGCTGACTTGTGAAAATTCTTGCTCAAGGGTGACAACTCGGGAATGTTGGTTATCCTGGAATATATCACGCAATCTATTCCAGGTAGCCATAGCCGTGGTGTCCGGTTCAATGACCGTCTGTAAAAGGTCAGTAGAAATAGTGGAGTAAATCCACTGAAGGACGGTAGCATCAAGAGTGATACATAACTGAGGATCCTCCGCGGGTGTAGGGACATCGAGATGAATTATGTGATGGAGGACTTGATGTGAGATTGCGTGAATTTTGAACTATTCCGCCCACGTCGCATATTGGACGTTCTCCATCTCAAGAACAATAGGGATGTGGTTCTTGATGTTGGAAACAGTAAGGGCATGATGAAACATGTTCTTTGACGTAGACATAACGAAAGAATAATAGGTGAATGAGGGATTTAGAAGAAAATTTGGGAAGAGAGGGCACAGTTTCCGAGAATGGACACGAGAACCGAGGCAACAGAAGAGAGGAAAAAAATCGGTAGAAGCACCTAGACTTCTGATACCATGAAAGAAATAATCCCTTGATTATTTTCATTAAAGAATAAGTATATATACAATTTACAATTTACAATTTTCATAATATGAAAAATCCTATTCCTATTCTACTCCAAAAATCATATTCTATTTGTATAAGAATTCTACAAATATGGTAAGTGTACAATGCTAATTATATACAAAAACATCTCTTAACAGTCCGTGATATACACGGTCTCTTTGTGGCTTATGTTCCGTGATATACACGGTATACACAAGGCAGTGTATATACCGTGTATATCACGGGTATATTTATCAATCTAATTAACTGAGAACTGAGAGCATTGACATGTGATAATGTTATGCCAATTCTTTTCTTTGACGAACTCGTGTTTGTATAGAGAATTCTTTTGTTGCCGAAGTTTCGCAATTGTTATTACAATCTGACGTTTGAACATTTTGTGGTCATTTTGAAGATACTTCTTCAATTATGCTTCATTTGCGTCGCCTATGTCCATTAAAAATGAAATACATATGGTTTACTGGAATTTACAACATGCAAAAGGTATCTTCTTTTTCTTATAATTTAGATATTTAGATAGTCTGATTTCGCTTTTTATTTCTTATTTATTTATTATTTTATGTATTTTTTTTTGTGGATAGTCATAGAGGATGATAAATTGTCCATGAATAGAAATGTTAAAAAGATTTTTTTTTTTCACTTTATAACATTAGTTTATGCATTAATTTGAGGTTATGTTCATATTTGCAAATTCCTATCTATATAGATATTGTTGGGTATTTTTGCTCTATGGTACTTTATAAAGCAGTACGAAAAGTATATAACTATTACAAGTATTCGAAAGGATAAACAAAGATTCAATAGTTCAACTAGTAATCTGAAAATTACAAGATAACCACAAAACTGAAATTACAATTTTGTTGAAAACGAAAAAATGAAAACTGGTTTTGCTGAGTCGAGTGTGGCACTCTGTCCTTAAGACAATATTGCCCCGTATGTATCCTTTATACGTCCTGGACAATTTGTCTCCCAAGATAAAACAGCAATGGAACACTTGAGCAAAGGAAACTCAAGAGCTACCGTGAAGAATATTGAGTAACGAAATGATGCCTTGGAAGGTGTAAGAAGAAACTGTTTTGCTTGTGTATGCTTCTGAATTTTTGTGTATCATATATGTGTGTTCTTGGTGCTCAACAATGGTGTAAGGGGGTGTTTATATAGGTGATGGAGGGGCTGAAAACTGCCTCCATAATAGCCAAATAATGGCCATTATGGAGGTAGTAAAGTCACCAACATAAATGGTGAAAGACCAATGGATTTGGCCATTATAGGAGGAGTAATTCAGCCAAAATAAATGGCTGAATTGAGTGCTTGGCATTTCTGCTCTTCAGGGACCAAACTGTACATCTTGAAACTTCAGGGACCAAACTGTACATCTGAAAGAATTCTGGTCCGAACTGTACATCTGGAACTTCTGGGATCAAACTGTACTTCTGGCAAAGTTCTCTGGCCCAAAAAGATAATATCAGAAGGCCCACAGCCCGTGACCCGCAACCCGCAACCCGCAACCCGTGAACCCGAGAACCCGAGAACCCGAGAACCCGAGAACCCGGAACCCGGAACTCAGAACCGGAACCGGACAGGACGGGCGGGCGGCGACGGCGCGCGTGTGGTCTTTCCTCGAACCGAAGCACATCTAGGTCCTCCCTCCTTTAAACACATGGGATACCCCTTGGGGTCCCAAACCCCAAACCAATTTCGAGTCTTATATACACAACAATTCTTTCTTCCTCTACCGATGAGGGAGAATTGAACACAACACCACACTTTCCATGCTTCAAACACCTTACTTCGTGGACCAATATCTCTTTCATTTCTCAATGAAATTTGACGATTCTTGGCCCTACGGTTATCTACGTACTTAGTAGATCATGCATGTGTGAAGAACCAGATTCTCCAACATACGTAACACTAGTGTTTAAGCCGTTAAAGTTGGTCGGTCGCAACTCCCGCCAAAGGCTAATTTCCAACAATTCCCTCTTGAAAGAGATTTTGGCGCACTCACATGGTGTCTTTTCATTTCCAGCAATATTTCAGCGGACCGATGTTGCATAAGGAGAGGTAGCCTCAGCTTTGAACCTTCCATAGTTGAATACCATCGGACTTACTTACTGCGCGGTGAACGTGATGTCTTGAACCGTCAGTGTTTAGTGTAAGCCAAGACAATGATACCAACACAACAAATTCTCTTACTCTCTTCTTCGTAATGTTTTGTCCGTTTTGGCCATGGACAATGTCTTGGATTCTTAAGTGCGTTCATTTTGAGGCGGCCCGCCCTCACACTTACATAGGTGGTCTCCTACAAGGTATCCTGCTATACCCCACTTCACAAGTGTTACGAACCATTAAAAGTTTCCCAAAAACCTAACCTCAACTGTTGAGGAGCATTACAGGTTTTGAAAACTTAACATTTACCCATTGCATATAGCATTTAAAGTCTATCGCGAACGTCTTTGGATTTGGTGTTTCTTTTGAAATCACTATCCGAAGTGCTCATGCTTCCATTGAAGCGATCAATCGAACCTTTACAACTTAGTTTTCCCATTGAACCAAATTACGGAATCTCCGGTTAGTAAGGTTGGGTTATTCTTGTATTGGTCCGTATATTTTGGATTTTAAGCCCATTCCCTAGACAGGCGAACACTTGATCTCGGGTAGTCCTTAGTTAGTAACCAAGGAAGTGACACGAGATGATCAATCGCCATACGGTCTTATGTCTCTTGACAAATCCTGACAGATATGTCCAGACGCCGTCATCCGTGTCCTTCCTAAAGCCGACCAGGCTAGCCACAATGTATAAGCTGGCGAAGGCACGGGTTTCTCCCAATAAGGGACGTCCTCTAAGGAGTCGTGAAGTTACTCAACTTCTTTCATGTTTTGTATAAAGCGATAAACTCTGATTCCATCATGAATCGGCCGATGCAAGTTTGCTTAGAGGATTTTCCAAGAACCACCATACACATTTACTTGTGGCTTTGGTGTTCTTCAGATCTGATGTCCAGTTTGCATCACTGTGTTTTCTCAGAACCGCTGAACATCCAGAATACTATAATCCGTAGATAAGCGAATAATTCAGATATCTTCATATCCGACTTAACGCCTTCTATTGATCATGTATTAAGATTATCAGTGAACCTTAGTTCAACTGATCTGATTGTAGGACGATACCAGGTCGGTTGTAGTGTGTACAATACATTGAACTACACGTGATCTGTGCGTATCGCTCTTTGTCTATGGGTGCACCATGATTCCAATCAGTTCTATGATTCATATCCATTGATGGCTTCAACGAGACTGTCAACTATCGACGATCCGTTAGATGTCTTTAGAAATCCAATTCCTAAGATGTCATCTGTGATATCCATATCTTTCATATCGAGACTTTGTTTCAATATGACTTTTACTTTCGGTGTTGATTCTCCAACTGTTGGCTTTCTAACTTCAGTCAATGTTTACGTGGTCGATTCATTGTCTCTGTTTTATCCGAAACTTTCAAGGACCAAAATGTAAACATTTCAGGACCAAGATGAAAGTTCAGGAAGAAGCCCAACAGTCGTAAAACCAACTCGAATTCTCTTCTTCCAACTCTCAGGTTGGGAAGGTCATTTTAACATTCATGTCACGCAAGACCGCAATGGCCCATGATGTTAAGCTACTCCAGGAGCACATGTACAAGTAGTCGAGGCTTTGAACTCGTCGATAGATCCATCTACTTTGTACTCACTTTTGAGTATCCTTTTTCACAACCCAAAGGTTCTTTTCCCGGAGGAAGATCAACCATTACGCAAGTATGGTTCTATATAATGGAATATATTTCTCTCTTTAGCTTCTTTCCAAAGCATCGCTTTTGGAGATAACAATTATTTGTTAATTGTCCATCGTTCGTTCTTAATCATACAAGCTAGAAGGACTGGAACAAGTCTTTGTCCCCTCTTTGCTCCGTCTTAGTTCAACATCTAGAATCCCTGAGTTCTGCAGATCTGGAATATTAAGTTCCGGATAGCCAGCAACTTTCGAGTCCTCTAGATACGGAATGTCTAATTCCGGACAGTCAGGCCCTCGCGGGTTCTTGTTAACCTTGAGCAATTACTCCTTTTTCCTTTTCAAGGAAAGTTATCTTATAAGAATTCAGCATTCTTTGACGCCAGGAGGCGATAAGTACTACTGTTATTTACAGATCCAGTGTATATGCAATCTACAGTCTTAGGTCAAACTTGACCTGTTTCGGTAGTCCAACTTCTACCAAGCCACCCCACATTACAACTTTTGTATGTGAGATCATTTTCATGTCTCACACGGAGAGTTATCCTTATCCTTATGCGGAGTTCTGTTGAGAATCGCATTAGCGGTAAGGATCGCCTTGCCCCACATAATTTAGGCGTACGGGTTTGCGCTTGGCTAACACCGTTAGACTGAGGTGAGTAATGAACAGTCATTTAATGAACGCTGCTTCACATTCTCCCCCTCTATCGCTATGAATTTCGCAATCCATAGGCTTAGTTGATTTTCAACTTCTGCTTTGTAGCGCTTATCCGCTTCAACAACTTCATCTTTGATTTTTAACAAACAAAGGATTCCATACGTTGTACCATCATCAATGAAGATCACAACGTACTTGTCTCCCCCCTCTATTTTGTATAAACTTCAAATCACCCAAGTAGGTGTGACTAAGTTCTAGAGGAGCGGTGCTTCTTTCGCTATTCCCTTGACGGAATTTGGAAAGGTGATTTTGCCTCTTCGCCTACCTCACATTCATTTTGAGGGTTTATGTCGAAAGGAGGCAACAATCTCAACATCGTTAGCTTTTGAATGACTTACTATTTAACGTGTCTTAATCTATGATGGCATAGATGCACGGATTACAAATATATCATTCATTGGGCTATAGACATATTGTACAATTCTTAGTTATTACAGACCTGTTGGACTAGTCTCAAACCAACTTGACCAACAACGTCCCTTAAACCAAGTTAGGAACATGTATCACCTCTTTTAGAGTGATCTCATTCCCTGAAGTCCTATTGAAGACAACCTCTCCAAATTTCTTTGATTTTAGAGGTGGCGTTGCTTCACATGAACAACCTCTTGCCCGTGGTTAGGGCGTAACCAGATCATATGTGATTTGGATACTCTGGCCCACTCCAGTTGCTTTGGCAGACTGAGTGTCCAATTTCTTTTCTGCCTTTCTTTAGGCCTTCAGATCGTTTAAGACCTGGAAACTCTGGCCCACCTTACTAGGTGTCCATTACTTTTCCTATGAAATAAATTCTCGCCCCACTACAGTCGCCCGGAGGCTTTATATGACCGAGTGTCCAATATCATCATATCACAGGAATTTTGGCCCACTCCAGTCGCCCGGAGGCTTTGTATGACTGAGTGTCAAATATCATCCTATGAAGGATCTTCTGCCAAATAATATGACAGGCTCCACGTTATTAACTTTTAGACTTCTTCCGTTATGATTGGTGCCCAGATAATTCTTGGCGCTTACTTAAGTGTGGTAACAGTTTTCGCACAGTCAGTGGATCTTTCTCCCTCGTATGTGCGAACATACTTTACACACTTTAATAATTACACTTAAAAGAACGGATCTTCTTAAGTCGTTTACAAAATCCAATCTTTAAACGTAAAAGAAGATGAGATTAAACTTCTGATTTGTTAAAGCGTAAGGAATATAAATTATTTTCATATTCCTCCTTACTTTAATCCATTTTTAATCAGACATCATTTAATCTTTATTCTTGACAAGTAAGAAAATACTTATCCTAATTTCGGATTCTGGCTCACTTCAGTCACTTCATCAGACTGAGTGTCCATTTCCTTTTCACCATTATTCGGATCTTTTGTCAGGGATAGATACAGGCCTTCTGATGCAAGATAGAAGTACATCTTCAGTCTTCTCCTCTTGTCCCAGTTGACATCCTCAGGCTCTCATGAGTGCTTGTTCCAACCAGTCTTGGTAGCGGTGAAACCATGAATACGTTCATCATCATCACTCTCTTCTACCAGAAAACCATTGCCATATCCAGATTTGGTCACACAATTTTTGACCGACATCTTTCGAACACTAATAGTAATACTATACAAATATTGTCTTAAGTTGTTGGGTATTTTTGCTCTATGATACTTTATAAAGCAGTACGGAAAGTATATAACTATTACAAGTATTCGAAAGGATAAACAAAGATTCAATAGTTCAACTAGTAATCTGAAAATTACAAGATAACCACAAACTGTACATCTTGAAAGTATTTGAGTGCTTGGCGTTTCTGCTTTTGACTGTCCAAATTCTGACGTTCTGGAAACTTCAGGGACCAAACTGTACATCTTGAAACTTCAGGGACCAAACTGTATATCTGAAAGAATTTTGGTCCGAACTGTACATCTGGAACTTCTGGGATCAAACTGTACTTCTGGCAAAGTTCTCGATCCACGATCCACGATCCGTGACCCTTGACCCTTGACCCGAGAACCCGGAACTCGGAACTCGGAACTCGGAACCGAAGCACATCTAGGTCTTTCCTCGAACCGAAGCACATCTAGGTCCTCCCTCCTTTAAACACATGGGATACCCCTTGGGGTCCCAAACCCCAAACCAATTTCGAGTCTTATATACACAACAATTCTTTCCTCCTCTACCGATGAGGGAGAATTGAACACAACACCACACTTTCCATGCTTCAAACACCTTACTTCGTGGACCAATATCTCTTTCATTTCTCAATGAAATTTGACGATTCTTGGCCCTACGGTTATCTACGTACTTAGTAGATCATGCATGTGTGAAGAACCGGATTCTCCAACATACGTAACACTAGTGTTTAAGCCGTTAAAGTTGGTCGGTCGCAACTCCCGCCAAAGGCTAATTTCCAACAGATATAACTTTGTAATATTTTTAGTGAATTTAATTTGAGATTAATTTTCTATTCTTTGCATTAATTTATAAACCTTTATTTGACTTATTTTACAACAATATTTTTAATTCAACTTTATATTTTAAGAAAACATATCCATAACCGCGCCAAGGGCTGAGAAGAGAAATAGAGAGGCGAGAAGTGTAGAAGGCCACGAAGGAGACATATTTGGTTTTTTTTTTTAGCTGTTTGATAATTGATATAATCCATTGCTTCTAGCGATCGGTATTTATAGATGGATGGGGAAGGATACTTAATTAGTTATATTTACTATTTAGCGGAATCGAAGGAGAGTCTTGGAGTAACTGGTAAAGTTGATTCTATGTGATCAGAAGATCATGAGTTTAAGCCGTGAAAACAAACTCTTACAAAAACGCAAGGTAAGACTTCGTATAACAGACCCTTGCGGTCCGGCCATTCTTCGAACCTCACGCATAACGGGAGCTTAGTATACCCGATTGTCTTTTTTACTGTTTAGCGGAATCATTAAGATTTTTGCATGACTAGATATTACTAATAAACTATACTATGATCATAAAGGTATGATTAATAATATACAAGTTGGGACAAATCTAGTCAACTCTAAACCGGTCAATGTTGAGGTGCTGTACGCATAATTATGAGTTTACGGTGTACGGGGAAACAAGTGGATGTGCATGTAAATTTAGAAGAGAAAAGAAATGTGGAAGTAGTGTAGTCATAGTCAAAAGGAAATGGGTGCAAGGTATAAGTAGGAAGTATGAGCATAGTGCATTGTTGTTTCAAATTGGAGAATTTTTTTTTACTAGCACACTCTGTGTTTACAGTAATCATATTATTTTCTATGGTTATTGAACTGGTATATATTGGGTGCGGACATTTTTTTAATCAAAATTTGACATATACAAACTAAAGATAAATTAATGGGGAAGAATATGACTTCAGACTCCAAGCATGCCCTATTCGAAAAAAAGTTTAAGTTATTGATGTAGTTTCTTGCTGATGCTATTAGTCTTTTCACTACCTACTAAAAAAAATCTCATCAAGATAGATTGAATTGACGACATATACTTCAATTAAAGGTACAGACACGTAGCAAACACAAAACAGAGAGATAAGTTATGTAAGAATTCGTATATTACTTTATACAAACTAAAAGATAAAATAGGAATACAAGTATTAACTACACAGATTAAAAATAGTAGAATGACAAAATTAACTCTCGTAATAGTAACCAAATTTCAACTATTAATTTTTTGTGTGTGTAAAAGATAATCTATATTACTACTAAAAGTTCATTACATTCTTGATACTACGATTGCCTAGTCTAATAAGGATATTACAAGTACTAAGAGGGAAGAACATTTCTATTCTATTAAACAGTAAACACATACAGTATAATTTGATATTATGCATTAAATATGTTCTAACTTGAGTGTATTTTGTATTTTGACTAAGCGTCTCCCACGAGAGATAATTTATATGTCATTAATTTCTAATATCACAATTCCTGCATACTAATTATTGTATAACATATGTGTAGACTAATATTTTGTTTTTGGTTTTTACTTGGTGTGAGATATGCACTTTGGGTCCAACTAATTCATATTCGAGGGGGAAAATCTCATTTTGAAGTTAAAACACTACCTATAAAAAATGAATCATTCCCCAAAAATCAATCTAATACATCTAATTAAAAATAAAAAAAATATATACTTATCACCTCATCGTAATTTTTTATTTCTTTTATAAACCAATCAACCTCTACGAGTTTCCTTTTGAGTACTCACCATAAGAAGATGAAGGCAAAGCGAGATAGTGATCCTCGCTTTTTTAAAGTTGACCTATGCCACTTCTCTCCGTCTTTGGTCTTTAGATAAAAAAAGGGTGGAGGCGGCTCGATGCGCAAATTAATTAGGACAGTGACATACTCAGTCCGTTTTTAAATATTTATTTTACTTTCTTTTTTATCCGTTTTAAATAAAATATTTTTTTTAATAATTTTTTAATTTCAACTTTTCACGTGACATGTTTAAGATCACATGCTTAAAGAATATTTTAATATATTCTTTATATTTATAATTTAAGACCACAAGATTCAAAAATTATTTTTTCTTTCTAAAACTCTGTGTCAAATAAAAACCAAACAAATATTTTGAAATGAAGAGAGTATTTGATGTTTGAGTCAAAAATATTTATATACTGATGATTATTTTTTTGGACGGTTAATTATGTCAATTTCTCAAATTAATTGCATAATTCTCTGTGCACATTTTTGTCCTAAACCAGGATATCCTTTCACTTCCAATTTGTCACTTTGTTTATTACAAATTGAGAATCGCCAACGACCACCGGTCTTTGTAACAAACATGACTTATCCAGAATGCAAGTTTTAAGCTCTGTTTCAACTTTTTTTTTTGTTGCATATTTCACTTTCTCTCAGCATATTATTGATTCTAGATTTTATATCGTACACATCATATTAGTTAATTTGTAATTCATAAAATGGCACTGTATCAAATTTTTTTGAATCGTTTCAAGATAAAAAGAGTTACGTAAAAGGAAATATAACGAGTTTGTTTGATTTTGATATCATATATTTGACTCTTGAAAAGCTAAAATTTTGGTTTTCCTCCAGCTCACCCTTGAACTGGTCCATAGGATACAACAGGCACCAGGGATTGACCCAATTCATTATTAACTCAATAGAAAAGGAAAACAATTCGAATTTGAATTTTGATGTGTCTGTGATTTTTTACGGTAAACATTACTTTTACCAGGAAAATGATGGGTTTATCATGAATTAGGTCGGGCTCCTAGAAGCCTATGCATTGACAAGTGACAACGACAATCTCGACTCTTTCATTTTTGGATATTTTATTATATTAAGAGCTCAATTATTACGAGGGATAAGGAATAATTAATCATGAGATTAAATTTGAGATGTGTTTATTTCATATTTGGTTGAAATAAAATTAAGGTATAATTAATATCGAAATTAGTTATTCTGTGATTGTAGTGTTATTTTTTTCCCGTGGAAGAATGGAATAATTTATCCTAGGATAACTTATCACAGGACTAATTATCTTGGAATAACTTGTTTCCAACCAAACTACCCTAATAGATCTCCATACAATGAATGTGCATGTTGGCATTGTAAACTCAGTTCTCTACCAGATTAATGATGTAATACATAAAGTAAATTTGCTAACTTTGTAAATTTTGAATGATAGTGGAAGGATTCAAGAGAAGTGCAACTATTTATTTCCCTATCGGCTATCACGCAAATTAAATATACCTGCTCATTTTTTTTCTTTTGCTTTTCTATTTCATGAAACATTACTAGGATCTGTTTTGTATCTCCACTCTAGTGCTCCAATTGCAAGGTGTTGAGTATTTTGGTACTTGAAGATGAATTCCGAATTTAAATTTAACAGATTCAATCTTTAAGGTTCTTAGCTATAAGTTTATTAAATTTATTGTACTTTTGGAGTAATGAATAAGAGAACTTAGTCATGATATATCATGTGGGAAGGAGCTCCTCTCGGTACTAGATCCCTCCAGTTTCTCCAATACCTAGCTAATTTTATTACACCTGTCCACTTAGAGATTTAAGGATCAATATTAATTTAATTAATTAATCCCTAAACCATGGTCAAAAGTCAAAACCAGTTGGCATTCTGGATGATTACCAGCTTCCGAAAATATGGCTGGATTTTCTCTTGATTGGATAAGAATTTCATTCCATAGATATAATGCATTCAAGGGAGAAACGATGCAAGAAACAACAACAACTCAAGATTAAATCATTTAGAAAGTGTAACTACAACAAAAGATCGCAAGAAAAAAAAAATACTCCCTATGTTCCAATTTTACGTGGTACCTTTCGAATTAATAAATAGATGGACGATTTATTAATGCTTTTCATTATTTTATTATTTAAAATATATCTTGATATTCACTTTTACTAACAGCCTTCTAATTATGCAATTCTACTTATCTGCACTTTCAGATTTACTTCCTACTTTGGTTTCTGAGTTTTTTATTGTAGGTGTAAAGGAAACTTTATACTCTTCACATATCAATTTTTTGATTTGTTAACGAGTTAGATGGTCTTACATTGATTTAAATTTTTATATTTTTATTTTTTGACTTTCAAACATTTGATTAAATGTTATTAGATATGAAATTTGGGCTACGAATATATTTGGTGTGATATATTAACGGTTAGGTGATCATAGTTCTATTATAAAATCAGAAAAAATGACTTTGTTACACTTTTTTTCAATAATTGAAGATCTTTTTATTACAAAATATATATGAAAGAAATAATCCCCTTGATTATTTTCATTGATTGAATAGATATATATACAAGTTACAAACCTTCTTCTACCATAATTCTAACTATATAATATGGTAAGTGTATATCCTAATTATGGTAAGTGTATATCCTAATCTAGGTAACAAATATACTACAATATACAGCCAATATACTTTCCTTAATATACAAGATTTGGCCACTGATTTTCTGCCCTCACTCCCGTGATGGGTCGCGAACCTCTCGCCGAGAGGCCCAACAAAGATCGCCGCTTCGCCTGGATGGGTCACGATCGACTGGTCAGGATCTTGGCCTCGCCGAGGCCCAACAAGACCGCCGCTTGTCGATCGCTTTAGTCCACTAATATATATGTGATATACACTGCTGTATATTCAGTGTATATCACATGTATATTGTTTTGTTTAACACACACCCCGCAATCATAGCGGGCGGTTTCCGAACGCTGAGACTGTCCCTAAAATCTTCAAAGAGAACCGATGGTAGACCCTTTGTAAAGATGTCTGCAATTTGATAACGAGACGGGACATGTCATACGCGAACTTGACCCTTTGCAACATTTTCACGGACAAAGTGAATGTGCATTTCGATATGCTTGGTGCGCTGGTGCTGAACTGGGTTACGTAGCCAACATGACTCGGAGACCACATTCGCTACCCCTCGATATTCTGCCTCTGCACTGGAGCGTGATAGAGTTGCTTGACGTTTTTCCGATCATGAGACCAAGTTGTTGCCAAGGAACATACAGTAGCCAGAAGTCGACTGTCTGGTGTCGGGACAACCACCCCAATCAGCATCCGTGTAAGAGACAAGTGTGGATGTAGATGAAAGAAATACTCCCCTTGATTATTTTCATTGATTGAATAGATATATATACAAGTTACAAACCTTCTTCTACCATAATTCTAACTATACAATATGGTAAGTGTATATCCTAATTATGGTAAGTGTATATCCTAATCTAGGTAACAAATATACTACAATATACAGCCAATATACTTTCCTTAATATACAAGATTTGGCCATCGATTTTCGCCTCACCCCGTGATGGTCAGACCTCTGCCGAGAGGCCCAACAACACCGCCGCTGTCCTGGATGGGTCTGTTGAATGGTCTTGGCCTTCGCCGAGAGGCCCAACAAAGACCGCCGCTTCGATCGCTTTAGTCCACTAATATATATGTGATATACACTGTTGTATATTCAGTGTATATCACATGTTTATTGCTTTGTTTAACAATATATTATTACATTATATATCATGCAAGTTAGATTGTCATTGTATTGTCCGTAAGTGACGCGAGCGTTTTAGGTTATTGTGTTGATCATCCAAACAGTCTCACTTCGTATATTATCTTATGTATGTATAATTGAGTTGGTGTGGTGATTGAACTCAATACTAATTGTGATTCCCAAAGTAGAACGAATGCATGAAACTATAAACGGTCTCAAATATAGAAATCATGATCTTTGATGACTCTAGGCTAGCCATAATAATAATAGAATAAATAAGCAAATCAGTCAATAACAAACAATTTGTTCTAAGCCTATCAATAAATAGCATACTGCTTTCAATCAATTTAGTGACTCACGACAACAATAACAATTTTACACTCTTAACTTCAAACTTTGGATTCCATTCATTTATTTTATTTTAATGAATAATGTTAAAATCGAGAGGAGATGAAATTTTAGAGAAAAGAAAAATAATTAGAGAATTCTTTCTTGCTTTCCATTATATAAAGGTAAGTTCTTCCTTTCCCTGGTCTAACAAGGAAACCTTATTATAATAAAATTACCATTATTATAATTTACCAAATACATTTAGACTAGGATTCTACCAAAAAACTATTAGAGTTAGACTAGGTTTCCAATCCGGGTCTGGACTAGGTTCGTCCGTCAATACCCCTCAAGTTTGAGCATGGGGATCTCGAATGCCAACTTGCCAAGAAGATATTCATGTTGTGATTTTTTCAAAGCCTTTGCAAACACATCGGTCAATTACTCATTGGTTGACACATAACTGAAAAGTATTATACCAAATAGGAGTGCATCCCGGACATAATGACAGACAAGTTCAATATGTTTGGTCCGTTCATGAAACACTGAATTTTGTGCAACATACAATATTGCTTGAATATCACAGTACATTTTTACCGGAGATTTATGTTCGACGCCCAAGTTATGTAGGATTCTCTTCAACCATTTCAATTCGCAAGCCGTCATTGCCATTGAACGGTGTTCCGCCTCTGCTGACGAGTGAGATACAATGTGTTGCTTCTTGATTTTTCATGATACCGGTGAATTTTCGAGGGAGATAAACCATCCGGTGAATGATTTTTGGGTCAATGGATATCTAACCCAGTCCGCATCATACCACCCATACAACCGAAGATCACAATCCTTCCTTAACACAATTCTTTGATCAGGGTTCTTCTTCAAGTATCTTACCACTCGAAGAGTGGCTCTCCAATGTGCTTCATTCAGTTGGTGCATGAATTGGGACAAAACATGCACACAATAGGACAACTCCGATCGCGTAAAACTGAGGTATATCAATCTATCAACCAAACGTCGGCATGGTTCTGGATCTTTCAAGTTAGCCCTTTAGCCAATGCCAAATTGTGATTCTGTTCCATGGAAGCATTAATCGGTTTCGCTCCCAGTAACCCGGACTCAGAGATTATATCCAAGGCATATTATTGTTGACAAATGAATAACTCGGTTGGTCCACGCGCAACTTCAACCCCCATAAAATACTTCAGGAGGCCCAAATTCTTCATGTGAAAACATGCTCGGAGACAGTCTTTGAACCATACAATGGAACCATGGTCATTTCTTGAGATAATCAAGTCATCCACATAACTAAGACATTAAGTTGTATACTTCCTAGGTGCATCGTGAAGAGAGAACAATCGGAGTATGACTGTTTGAACCCATAATTGTTCAAGACACTTGATAGTTTGACAAACTAGCACTATGGGGCTTGTTTCAACTCATATAAAGATTTTCGGAGTCGACATACTTGCTCGGACCAGACACACGGAAATCAAGTGATAATTTCATATAAACTTCTTCTGCCAGTTCGTCGTGCAAGAAAGCGTTATGAGCATCTATCTGATGAAACTCTCAATTTTGAGCGGCCGCTACCGCCAAAAAGGTTACCTTCGCAATCAGAGCAAACATTTCATTATAGTCAATACCTTTCTCCTGCTTATTATCGAAGACTTCCAACCGAGCTTTATATCATTTAATTGTGTCATTCGAGTTGTATTAAATCTTATACACCCATCTACATCCGAGTGTTTTCTTATCTGACGGTAATGTTTCCAATGTCCATGTGACATTGTCCTCTAATGCTTGGATTTCTTGTTGCATGACTTTTCTCCAATATTTCTTTTTCATGGCCTCCGAGAAGGATTTTAGTTCAATTCCTATGGTAATTTATGCAAGGAAGCATTGGTGTTGCGAGAAAAAATTATCACAGGATATATGGTGAGCTAAAGGATAAGGCGCACATGAGGGTTGCTGAGGATCGGGCAAATTCGTTAATGGACTTTCTTTCCGAAATTTTTCAATAACATAGTCACGTAATTGTACCGAGTCATGCTTCTGACGTTTACCCCAACCCAATTATTTCTCCGGTGGCTTTTCATTGGCTCGAGTACCTTTCGTCTATATTTCTTTCACGTTCTTATTATTCGAATTAGCATCTGTCCGGTCTAATTCTGCTTAATCCGTAGGTTTGATATCCGGTGTCTATATTTCCTCTATTCGAGCTTTGTTCGTACTTATATTATATGTTTGTACTTCTTCGAAATCTCTATGATTCCTTTCTTTGTTTGTTTCATCCAGGATCACTTCTATGTTGTCAACAAAGTTACATGTTCCTATGGCAAAAAGAAACTTAGTCTCGTAGAAGTCCATATCTCTTGAGATTAAATATTCATCGTCTTCTAAGTCATACAATCTCCAACCTTTTTGTCCGTTGGGATATCCCAAGAAAACACACCTGTTGACACCCAATTTTGTCCCGTCTTTTCTAATCTATTTGCAATTTTAAATATTTTTTTAACACCTCAAAAACAATTTTAATCTATATACATACATGCGTATATATATATATTATTCTCTTATTATTATTATTATTATTCGCATTTTTTACTATCATTTGCATTTTTTACCATAATCATAAGTTTTATCTGAAAATTCTATGTTATTTTATTCTCGCAAAATTGCATCGCATTTTTTCCTTTTTTTATTAAGCATTAAACATTTCGCAAGTATTATATTTTATTATTATCACATCGCTATGTTATTTTAAATAATTCACATCTTTTACAAAACAAAAATATTTTTTTTAATATTAAAACCCCCTTTTATATTTTAAACCCAAAACAATTTCTAACCCATTTCATTTTCCAACCCAAAATAATTTCTAACCCATTTCATTTTTCAACCCAAAACAATTTCTACCCAAACTAAAACCCATTTCATTTTCCCAACCCAATACAAATTTTACCCAAATAAAATTCACAAGCCCAAACCAAAATTCCCCTTATTCCCACAACCTTTTAACTCCCAACCAAAGGCCCAATCGGCCAACCCACATCCCAAACCCGTCGGCCCAACAACCCTGCCCATCACCCTTCCGACCCAACTCGCCTGACCCAACCAAAAACCGACCTGGTCGCCTCTCTTTAACCCAAAACAAACCCCAAAACTAAAAAAAAAGAAAACCTAAACCCTACCCCCTAAACCGACGCCGCACCTACACCCCTACCCCGACATCGCCAAGACCCTACACCCCTACCCCCGATGTCGCCGCACCCTACACCTGACACCACCACTCGCCAACACCGTCGCCTGACACCACCAACCCATACCCCTAAAAAACCCCGTTCCAAAATCATTGTTTTGGGCCCTTTATTTCGAATTTGAGCTCGGTTTTTGGGAAAATGGGGCTATAAAACCCCCTTGTGTTCTTCGAAAAGATGGGGAAAGAAAAAAGAAAACCGAAAAATTTCGGAGGTCCGATTGACACATGAAAGATTTTTGGTTGTGTTCTTGATTTCAAGCATTTTTTCCTCCCTTGTTGTTCAAGAATTGAGTTCGAAAAGGTTTGTTCTCCACTTTTGATTCTCGGATTTTGACACTGAAGTCGGGTCATCGACCGGGTCAGATCGACCGATTCGGACAATATTTGGAATTCTTGCATCTCGTATTTCTATATGTTGGTTATCCGAAATTGGTGAAATTATTCGATTTCGGGTTGCATCACCGATTCGGTCTGGGTCAACTTCGGTATTATTTCCGAAATTCTTGCATTTCATATTACGTATGTTGGTTATCCGAATTTAGTGAATATTTGATTTCGGATTTTGGATCATCGATTCGGTCGGTCGACCGGTTTGGGCATTATTTCAAATTCTTGCATTTCATGTTTACGTATGTTGGTTATCTGAATTTGGTGAATATTTGATTTGGATTTTTGACACTGATTCGGTCGGTCATCGACCGGTCGGTCGACCCGATTGGATATTTTTTAGAATTCTTGCATTTCATTTCTTGTTCTTGGTTATCGAAATTGGTCGAAATCGATTTCGAGTTTGAATCAACGATCCGGGTCGGGTCGACCCGATTTGAATATTTCGAATTTGAACTTCGGGCCGGATACTTTAACTGCTCACTGCTCGTTGCTTTTACTGTTTTATTGTTTTATTAATATTGCATTAAGGCCGACGAAATTGAATTCGAGGCCGCGCTTTTCTTTCGTTTCATTTCACTATTTTTCAGTTACTGTTTTAAACATCCGTGCAACGGATATCACTGTTTTACTATTTTTTTTATTGTTTTGAATAAATATCGCGTCTTTTCGGGTACTGCTTTCTATTTCAGTTCACTGCTCGGTTTCAAATTACTGTTCTACTGTTTTAAACTAAACACCGCATCATTTTCGGAAATTGTTTTTCGGCCTCTGTTTTTCTGCTTACTGTCTACTGCTTACTGCTTACTGCTTTGATTTAATTTTATTGATTTGAACACGATACTACACTGGCCGATGAAAAATATCCGTCGATTTTGAGGCCTCCACAGTCGTAAAGACGGAAATATAACTTCTGGGCAAGGATGAGGCTTAAACCTTTATTTCATCCGAGATCAACATGTTTAGTAGGTGAGGTGACTAAAATAACCAACAAGGTATATATTCGCAGCCACGACGTGATTATAGTGATCTTTTCTTTTCATCCGAGAGACCAACACGTTTAGTAGGCGAGGCAATCAAAATAACCACATTAGTCATATGTTTGCAGCCACGACGTGATTGGAATGGTCTTTTCAAAATTTAAGTCTGAGCCCTCCGTGATCAAAACATTTACTGTGTGGACACGGATCCGAAGTTATTTGTATTTAATTGTTTCTAACCGTTTATTCTTGACAGCTTGCAGGGAATAAAGTAAATAAAGGCAGATATTCTCCGGAGTTTATTTATTTTATTTATTTTCTTTAATTCAGCTTTTATCCCGCTCTGTATTGTAATATTATTTACCGCACCTATGTAATTTTTGAAATGCTTAGAATAGGCAAAACTTAGGATTAATTCATAGGGTAGTTTAAGATTTGAAACCCGTCGCTAGCTTGTTTATTTGTAGGCTCGATTAAATTCAAACTCAGAAATCCTCCGCTAGTTATTTATTTTAGGCTCGTCACGCGTATTCAAGATTTTCAAAATAAATTTTGTCATCTTTTATTTGCTTTATTAATCATTCCGAATAAGTTTATCTTTTGTCAATTTACAATTCAATGATTCCCAAAATTTTACTTCTTTGGCATTATAAATAATTTATTGTCACAAATGCATATTTTCCAAAACTTTACATGTATCTTTCTTTTTATGTCATTTGAATGCATACATGTACAAAATGCATCTCTTTCATTAATTATTTGCAAACATCTTTTTAACTTCATTCTTCAAACATGCATTTTTCCTAACAAAAATTAACCTGAGTTTGACCGGATAACCGTAAGTTAGCGGATCTTAAAGGATGTCTAACCCCTTCCCTTTAGGATAATAAAGAACCCTTACCTAGAATCTCATCAGTTTCGCAGGCCTTAAAATTGAAGTTACATTGCAGCATTTAGTTTAAATATTTAGGTGTCCTAATTCACCGTAAAAATAATTAGGTGGCGACTCCTCAATCCTTAATTTACCCAGGAATCACCGAACCCGTCCGTGCTCCGCTTTTTGACCCGGAGCGGGTCAAAAATGGGGCGCGACAACATGGCGACTCCACTGGGGAAATTCAGGTTCTTAACCATAACAAGTTCAGGTTAATCATTATTGTGCTTTATATTGCTCCTTATTTGATCTATTATTTTTAATTATTTTCTGTTGAAATTTTGTATGCATAACTGCTTTAATTACAATATTCTCTTACTGCTTTCCTTAAATTGGCATTTCGCTCATATTTCTTCCACTCTGGAAAATTGACACTATCACACATTACACGCGAGGTGTGTTTTGCGCACCCGCAAACTTCTTTCAAATTTCCAAATTTTTTAGGAGAGTTGGTATATGCGCGGAGCGTCCGAACCATCCGGTTGGCCGCGTAGCCTTCTCACTCGAGCAGTCCACTCGGGAACCTTAAGTCTAGTCAGCCAAATCTTAGAAAATTTAGGATAGAGCTATACCACCCTTTATTTTTAAGTCATGCATGCATACACCTTAGGTGGGTCGATCCTTGGTATCGACTTCACAATTAAGAAACCCACCAAAATTGTCGACGGGTCTCGCTCCCCCAACGACCATCAGCATATTATGTGTAGCGTGATAATGATAGACTAATCCAAGCCTAATTATGACATGCTGATATTGAAAAGTGTACATACGTTGTCTTCATTTCCAACAACAGCATTGCAGTTTGACAGCTTGGATTATTCTGTCATAATCTCTCATATCTGGCGTTTAGGCCCACCTCCGGCATAAGGGAGGCCCCATGCATATTAGAATGCGCATTTAATTGCCATACAATCATTTTGTTGTTTTCTCCTGCTTTTTCACTCTGTGCATATTATTCGAAGCAATAACTACTCGCCCTATACTAACTTGGTTTTCTTCATTTTTAGAAGGTTTATTTTGCCTAGGTTATTTTTCCCAAAGGTTGATTCGTGTTGACTAAAACTGGCGGAACATCCCTACTTCACGAGATCAAAGGCCCGATCATTCAGCAAAATGACTGATTCAGATGCATCCGAACATCGGCTGAACTTATTGCTCTTTTCGGTGATGAACCGAAGCTTGGAAAATAGAAATGCTTAGTTCAAGAAAAATACATCGCCTAATCATTACAACAAATGACGACCATGTAGACTCAGATAGAGCGGCTCCAAAATCTCACCAACTTGTCCATTAGCGCCAATATCCCACTCCTGAACAAGGGACGAATGCAACCGCACCGCGAACTTTTTCATCTCTGAATCGCCATTTCCCCAAAACCTCCACGAAAATTCGCCACTAAACAAAACCAATCCACAACACACTAAATCACAAGCTAGTCCACAACAAAGCCCGCCACAAAATGATCCAAAGATCCTTCACAACTCCACATACCCAAATTACCCCACTCATCCAAAACACCTCTTCCACGCAAAATCACCAGACAGCCCAACACATATTGATGGCACACGCGTCGGCTGATCCCAACGAGCAAAGATGTGCCACCAGATATGCCACGGAAGCTCAACCTTTTACTACCACGATTACCAAACATGGCTTTTCAGGAAATCGGCGAGTGTGAAGAAATGGACGAGCGGTAATGATCGAGAACCAATGAAAGTGTGGCGAAAGATATTCATAGCCTAAAGAAGCATTCAAGAATATCCAAACCATCAAGGGCATGAAGGACTCGAGTCACGAAGATTTGTGCATGCATCCCGACATTGAATTGCCTGTAGGATATAAGGTGCCAAAATTTGGCTTGTTTGATGGGAAAGGAAATCCTCACGCTCATTTAAGATCATCTTGTGACAAAGCTGATTGGGGTAGGTAAAGACTAGGCCATCATAATGAAGTTATTCGTAAGGAGTTTAACGGGAGAATCACTCGTGGTACACGAGCCAAAACCCGCAAAAAATGGCGTAATTGGGGCACGATGGCACAAGATTTCGTGAATGATTTAAATTCAACAACGACGATCTTGGATCGATTTTATTTGATGAAGTTGGAAAAGAAGTCCACGAGACCTTGAGAGAATATGTCATGAAGTGGAGGCGAGAAGCGAAAGTTCAACCCCAGATAGAAGAAAGTGAGATGACCACTCTTTTTGTACAATCTTTGAAAGATGCAACATACTATGAGAGAATGATAAAGCGTCATAGGGCGAAGTTTCTCTGAAGTTATAAGAATGGGAGATTTCATAGAAGAGGGAATCGAGCAGAAGAATTACAAACTTTGTAGCATTGCAAGCAACAGTGAGACAATCCGGTCGGACTTATTTGAGGGAGCAAGAAAGAGGAAGAGAGCGGAGTGTCCTCTGTGGTGACAGTTGAAACATAGGCCAAATCAAATGTCAACCTACCAAATGCCATCACCCCACCTCCCTACTACAATCAAAACAACCAAAGTTATCGGCCTTCCTATTATTACCCATACGCCCAAAGTCCGCAAACCTTACTATCAATACCCACCTGGTCCCTACTGCCTACCATACCCGGCCAATATATAGCACGCCTCGGCGCTTGACCTATCCGAATCCCCACAATATCCGCCCGCATACTTACCTCGACCACGAGTCCATCTACCAAACGCACCTGGACCGCAAGAAACACGAAAGAAAGCCAGCTAAAACCTATACACCTTTAGCCGAACCTCGAGCCCAGCTGTATGAACGACTGAGAACCGCAGGAATACTCCAGCCTATCCAAGGAAATGTCCCCAATCCTATTCCAAAATGGCACGATGAGACTAAGCATTGTGCGTACCACTCGGGAATCCCTGGACACGACACTGAAAATTGTTATGCCCTCAGAGACAGAATCGAGGCATTAATCAAAGAATGAGTTATCCGACTGAAAGGACCTGCCTCTAATGAAAACAATAACTCTTTGCCAGATCATGACGATGCAAATGTGAACATGATTACCGTTGATGAAGAACACAACTTGAAAGAGACTATTGTGCCAGTCCAGAGAAAGGAAAAGGTTAAATCATCAGCCTTTGTCACCCCTATGATTACAGTCCAATTGAGGGCACCGTTCGGAGTAGAAGTACTTCCTCCAAAGTCGCGGGTCATGGCACCATATTTTCTTAGAAAAGTCCTATCAACCAATCTCCGAAGGAAGAGAGATGCTCTTTTGCCAAAACCTGTTCCACCTCTGAGTCAGTCATTCGTCAGAGCATGCGCCACTCAGGAATCAAAGGAGGACAATGCAGCCAACCTCGTTGAGGGATTCAAAAGTATTTTCATTACTGAAGAAGAAGCAGGATGCAGTGTGATTTTCGAGGATTACGCTAAAGACTCAACCATTTGGGATGCAGAGCAAGAAGATGATTCGGGAAATTGGACCTGTGCCCCGACCTTGTTTCTCCCAGAAACTAGTTAATTTCGTTAATGTTTAATGAAATAATGCGATTCAGATTGAGGCCTGAATCACATATATGCATTTAATGGGTTTTGCCTCTACTTTTGAAAGCTTAAAAGACAAATACTGCATTGCTTTTGCTATTTTAAAATCTGTTTTGTTTAATAATTTTCTTTTCTTTTTCATCATGCAAACTAATCATCGATAATGTGTGACACATTTGAAACAAGCAAGCAAGACTTGAAGAATATAAGGAAGACTCACAACCAGGAAGAAGCTGGGGCATAAGCCAAAGCCAGGTTTGGATGAAAAATTAAGATGGTTGATAATTACAAAGCATTAGTACGAGCATTTTCTTACGGGGCAACGATATATCTTCGAAGCCAAGTGGATACGTAATCATATACTAAGAGACTGATTGATGAAAAGCGGTGGACGCAGATTGTCCGGGCAACCTTATCGAGAATAGAATGGCAAAACCATCAATGCAGATCACGGTGAAGAGATACCATATCTAAGATTAGTTATTCTCTATGTAATACTTTTTCTATGTTGTAAAAGTTGCGCTCCTCGGCGGGATCACGCATAGAACCCACGAAGGGTTGATTTCTTTAGATCACAAATTTCCCAAAGTTCCTTTTACTTGTAATCTGAACTACGTTATGACCTGATTCCCTCGGCGGGATCGTGGCTGACCACATCGGCCGGTCCCATTTTAGAAAAAAACCCTTACAAATCTCCTTTGCTTGTAATGAACTACGTCATGACCTGATTCCCTCATAGGGATACTTAGCGACCTAAATCGACCGGTCCCACCATTAGAAAATATTCTCTCATTTATATCACATATGACAAAATGCACCCATCTGATCACCCTGATAGGACATGCAAGCAATCTACACAAGACTCGGTTGTCCGTTCAAAAGATCGTCATTCTCACATATCGGAAACTGGGGCATTTTTAAGGGATCATTCTTGGGAGGCGCAGATAAACATGGAAAGGCATCGGCAAACTAAGTCTTCAGCCTAAGAGGATTTTGGATAAGACGTTTGTTTTGTTTCACCGCATTTCGCTGCTCGACAGACATTTACATATATGCATACTTTCTTATAAGCAATTTGTTTTCAACAAATACTTTCATTAGAGTTTGACAAGATTTTTATTACTAATATGCATACTTTCTTATAAGCAATTTATTTTCAACAAATACTTTCATTAGAGTTTGACAAGATTTTTTACTAATATGCATACTTTCTTATAAGTAAATCATTTTCAACAAATATTTTCATTAGCAGTTCGACAAGAACTTTTTAATGATAAGCATACTTTCTTATAAACAAATTATTTTCAACAAATGTTTTCATTAACGGTTGGCCAAGACTGGGAACCAGACAAGGGCTACATGTCCGAATCAACAGGACATGCAGCTATCAAGAGCCAAAGCTACCAAGTCAACGCGAATCAACCGCCCCTCCCCAAACTCACAAATTTTCTTTGAGTACAGGTTCTTCAGGTTGAAAAAGCAGGGAAGCCACATCAGTTATGATCAATTCCCCAAAGAATTTCGGCACCACAACTCACTACAAGGATTACGTTCTGCTTTGCATCTATCTGAAGACATCATCTTGACCTCTGTGGTCCCGCCTATTATGTCTGCACAAAGATGTTATTTTGAATCACAAAGAACGACAACAAGGCAAACCCGACGGCAAAGACGTCGCATCACATTTTCGCACGTGCCAGGACGACATTTCAATTCACGTGAGTTTGGATCGGCAGAAGATTCAGCACAACGTGGAACCCTATTACAAGAACCGACGGCAAGGACGCCACTTACATCTCTTACAACAGACAACATTACAATATCGTCATCGACGCCATGGCAAGACGACAATCATTTTTACTTTACAACGACGCCAACAAAGATTACAATGACGCCTTCAACGCAAAGAACTATCTTTTATCAGCATCTCAACGACGCCAACAAAGATTACAATGACGCCTTCAAAACAACAACTATCTTTACGACAACACAACAACTATCTTCTACAACATCTCAACGGCGTCAACAAAGATTACAATGGCGTCTTCAAAACATGACTATCTTTACGGCAATGCAACAACTATCTTTTCTGACATCTCAACGGCGTCCAACGGCATTACAATGGCGTCTTCAAAACAGCGACTATCTTTACGGCAACACAACAACTATCTTCTACATCTCAACGACGTCAACAACATTACAATGGCGTCTTCAAAACAGCGACTATCTTTTATGGTAATGCAAAGAACTATCTTTACCGTGATCTCAACGGCGTCAACAACATTACAATGGCGTCTTCAACGCGGCGACTATCTTTACGGCATTACAACAACGTCGCGGCGTTCATCGCAACACAACAAATATCTTTTACCGCATCTCAACGACGTCAACATCATTACAATGGCGTCTTCAACGGCGACTATCTTTACGGCAACACAACAACAATCTTCTCTGACTCAACGACGGCGTCAGCTGACATTACAATGGCGTCTTCAAAACAGCGACTATCTTTACGGCAATGCGAACTATCTTTTACGCATCTCAGCGGCGTCAACGATATTACAATGGCGTCTTCAACGCGATAGCTATCTTTACGGCATTACAACAGCGTCATTGGCGTTCTGCGAAGACAACAAATATCTTTTACCGCATCTCAATGGCGTCAACAACATTACAATGGCGTCTTCAACGCAGCGACTATCTTTATGATTACAACAACGCGTCATTGGCGTTCAGACATCAACTATCTTCAACCGCGATTACAACGACGCCTTGACTGACTATCTGCTGACAACAAACATCATTACAGCGTCGTCATCGGCGTTCGCTGCGACACAACAAATATCTTTACAAAGCATTACAACGGCGTCAACAACATTACAATGGCGCCTTCAACGGAACTATCTTTTACAGCATTACAACAACGCCATTGACGTTACTGCAGCACATCAACTACCTTCAACAGCATTACAACAACGTCCACGACGTTACGGCAGCACGACAACTATTTTTTACAACAACGACATCAGCAAAGTCTATACAACGACGATATCATCAACGTCTATACAACGACGACATCAGCAAAGTCTATACAACAACGACGTCAACAACATTACAATGACGTCTTCAACACAACACGTCGATCCAACGACGTCATTTGACGCCCACCTTATAATGAGGTATTTTAATTTCGATCAAGGCGTCCACCTCCTAATGCGGTATTTCTAAGTTATTTTCTCTACAATTTTTCTCGTGATTTATACACTAATTATATCTTAAGCTTTAGTTTAGGAGTTTTTAATTTGCAGGAATTTCATCTGGGAACTATCTCTTACTGAACCAAGGCAAATTGGTCAGCGACCTACCGAATATCGTTCCGCTCTTCCCCATTAAGTTTTCACATCGCAACGGTGTCATCATTAACTCGACACTGGGCATTATTTCTGGATTCTGCACCATCTTTTACAACTTCTCTCTCCCTTGAAATTCTGTTTCTACCATGCATACCTAATCTTCCTTCAAAGCCCGAGGGTCAGGACAAAATTGGCTACTGGGTCAACTTCTTTGTCCGAAAACTCTTTCATCGTCTCCGGCCAAAGAGGGGCATCTGTTGACACCCAATTTTATCCCGTCTTTTATAATCTATTTGCAATTTTAAATATTTTTTTAACACCTCAAAAACAATTTTAATCTATATACATACATGCGTATATATATATATATATATATATATATATATATATTATTCTCTTATTATTATTATTATTCGCATTTTTTACTATCATTTGCATTTTTTACCATAATCATAAGTTTTATCTGAAAATTCTATGTTATTTTATTCTATAAAATTGCATCATATTTTCCTTTTTTTATTAAGCATTAAACATTTACAAGTATTATATTTTATTATTATCACATCGCTATGTTATTTTAAATAATTCACATCTTTTACAAAACAAAATATTTTTTTAATATTAAAACCCCTTTATATTTTAAACCCAAAACAATTTCTAACCCATTTCATTTTCCAACCCAAAATAATTTCTAACCCATTTCATTTTCAACCCAAAACAATTTCTACCCAAACTAAAACCCATTTCATTTTCCCAACCCAATACAAATTTTACCCAAATAAAATTCACAAGCCCAAACCAAAATTCCCTTATTCCCACAACCTTTTAACTCCCAACCAAAGGCCCAATCGGCCAACCCACATCCCAAACCCGTCGGCCCAACAACCAGGCCCATCACCCTTCCGACCCAACTCGCCTGACCCAACCAAAAATCGACCTGCCGCCTCTTTTAACCCAAAACCAAAAAAAAGAAAACCTAAACCCTACCCCTAAACCGACGCGCACTTTACACCCTACCCCCGACATCGCCGCACCTACACCCCTACCCCCGACGTCGCGCACCCTACACACGACACCGCCACTCGCCAACACTTTGACACCACCAACCCATACCCCTAAAAAACCCCGTTCCAAAATCATTGTTTTGAGCCCTTTATTTCGAATTTGAGCTCGGTTTTTGGGAAAATGGGGCTATAAAAACCCCTTGTGTTCTTCGAAAAGATGGGGAAAGAAAAAAGAAAACCGAAAAATTTCGGAGGTCCGATTGGCACATGAAAGATTTTTGGTTGTGTTCTTGATTTCAAGCATTTTTTCCTCCCTTGTTGTTCAAGAATTGAGTTCGAAAATGTTTGTTCTCCACTTTTGATTCTCGGATTTTGACACCTGAGTCGGGTCGGGTCGGGTCACTGACCCGGGTCGGGTCGACCCGGTTCGGACAATATTTTCAGAATTCTTGCATCTCATATTTCTATATGTTGGTTATCTGAAATTGGTGAAATTATTCGATTTCGGGTTGCATCAGCGATTCGGTCGGGTCAACGACCGGGTCGGGTCGATCCGATCGGGTATTATTTCGAAATTCTTGCATTTCATAATTCGTATGTTGGTTATCTGAATTTGGTGAATATTTGATTTGGATTTTGGATCACCGATTGGTCGGGTCAACGACCGGTCAGATCGACCGGTTTGGGCGTTATTTCCAGAATTCTTGCATTTCATGTTTTTGTATGTTGGTTATCTGAATTTGGTGAATATTTGATTTCGAATTTTTGACACCTGATTCGGGTCGGGTCGACCCGGTTCGGATATTTTTTAGAATTCTTGCATTTCATTTCTTGTTCTTGGTTATCTAAAATTGGTGCTGAAATCTGATTTCGAGTTTGAATCACTGATCCGGTCGGTCGACCCGATTTGAATATTTCAATTTGAACTTCGGGCGGATACTTTAGCGCTGTTGCTCGTTGCTTTTACTGTTTTATTGTTTTATTAATATTGCATTAAGGCCGACGAAATTGAATTCGAGATCGCGCTTTTCTTTCGTTTCATTTCACTGTTTTTTCAGTTACTGTTTTAAACATCCGTGCAACGAATATCATTGTTTTACTATTTTTTTACTGTTTTGAATAAATATCGCGTCTTTTCGGGTACTGCTTTCTATTTCAGTTCACTGCTCGGTTCCAAATTACTGTTCTACTGTTTTAAACTAAACACCGCATCATTTTCGGAAATTGTTTTTCTGCCTCTGTTTTTACGCCTCTGCTACGCCATCGCTACTTCACGCTTCTTGCTTTGATTTAATTTTATTGATTTGAACACGATACTACCTGGCCGATGAAAAATATCCGTCGATTTTGAGGCCTCCACGATCGTAAAGGCGGAAATATAACTTCGGGCAAGGATGAGGCTTAAACCTTTATTTCATCCGAGATCAACATGTTTAGTAGGCGAGGTGACTAAAATAACCAACAAGGTATATATTCGCGACGGCGTGATTATAGTGGTCTTTTCTTTTCATCAGAGACCAACACGTTTAGTAGGCGAGACAATCAAAATAACCACATTAGTCATATGTTTGCACCACGGCGTGATTGGAATGGTCTTTTCAAAATTTAAGTCTGAGCCCTCCGTGATCAAAACATTTCTTTGTGTGGACACGGATCAAAGTTATTTGTATTTAATTGTTTCTAACCGTTTATTCTTGACTACAGGGGAATAAAGTAAATAAAGCGAGATATTCTCAGGAGTTTATTTTATTTTTTTTTTTTAATTCAGCTTTTATCCCGCTCTGTATTGTAATATTATTTACCGCACCTATGTAATTTTTGAAATGCTTAGAATAGGCAAAACTTAGGATTAATTCATAGGGTAGTTTAAGATTTGAAACCCGTCGCTAGCTTGTTTATTTGTAGGCTCGATTAAATTCAAACTCAGAAATCCTCCGCTAGTTATTTATTTTAGGCTCGTCACGCGTATTCAAGATTTTCAAAATAAATTTTGTCATCTTTTATTTGCTTTATTAATCATTCCGAATAAGTTTATCTTTTGTCAATTTACAATTCAATGATTCCCAAAATTTTACTTCTTTGGCATTATAAATAATTTATTATCACAAATGCATATTTTCCAAAACTTTACATGTATCTTTCTTTTTATGTCATTCGAATGCATACATGTACAAAATGCATCTCTTTCATTAATTATTTGCAAACATATTTTTAACTTCATACTTCAAACATGCATTTTTCCTAACAAAAATTAACCTGAGTTTGACCGGATAACCGTAAGTTAGCGGATCTTAAAGGATGTCTAACCCCTTCCCTTTAGGATAATAAAGAACTCTTACCTAGAATCTCATCAGTTTCGCAGACCTTAAAATTGGAGTTACATTGCAGCATTTAGTTTAAATATTTAGGTGTCCTAATTCACCGTAAAAATAATTAGGTGGCGACTCCTCAATCCTTAATTTACCCAGGAATCACCGAACCCGTCCGTGCTCCGCTTTTTGACCCGGAGCGGGTCGAAAATGGGGCGCGACAACACCTACGACTCCAACTCTCAAACTTGTCTATTATTCTTCCGTTCGTGTGTGCATAACATAGTGACCCTAACACCCTTAAGTGATTATAATGAGGCGTCTCTCCGTATAAAATTTCATTGGGGTTTTTTCATTCAAAACCGAAGATGATGTTCTATTGATCAAGTATTCCGCAGTCAAAAAACATTCTCCCCAGAATCTGATCAGAATATGACCCTGAAATCTTAATGCTCGCGTCATATTAAGAATGTGATGATGTATTCTGTCAACTCTTTCATGCTGATGTGGCGTCCCTATGCAAGAAGTTTGGAAAAGAATTCCATGTTCGAAGAAATAAGTCTTCATACATGTGAACTCAGTTCTGTTATCACTTCTAATAATTTTCACCTTCTTACCAAACTGTCTATCCACTAGTGCGAAGAAATTTTTCAAGGTTTGGGACACTTCTTTCTTATCAACTAAAAGAAAAATTCATACAGCTCGCGATCGATCATCCGCAACAGTCAAGAAATACAAAGCACCATAAGAAGAAAGTGTTCTATATGGCCTCCATAAATCACAATGAATCATATCAAAGATATTGAAAGCTATATTATAACTCGAATGAAAAACACTTCTTGTTTGTTTTGCCTTTTGGACACATCACATTCTTTATCCAAACCAACACTACTTTTTTTTAAACCTAACGTCGTAATAGATTGTCACTTGTGCAGAAGGATAACCTAACTGATTGTGCCAAATATCGAACCAATCAACTGCCTTCGCCTTCATAGCTTATATTCGCGGTACATTCTGAAAATTGTAAAGTCCACCTCGTCGCTCACCCATTCTAAGTAGCTTCCTCGTGGTGGGATCTTGTATATCACATATAGTTTTGTTAAAATTTACATCACAGTCTAAATGATCAACAATTTGCGATACAGAAATTCAATTGCAAGTTAAGTCCGCAATATAGAGGACATCCTTTTACCAAATTCTATTATTTAGCCTGGTCATTCCTTCTTTCGTTACCACCGAGCTACTTTCAGCCGATAGCCCAACCAAACACTCAGGAATGTCCCGTTGATCGCTCAGTTTCTCCGAATTACCTGTCACGTGATAAGTAGCTCCAGAGTCAATAATCCAGGATGAGTTTTTGGTCTCATCGTTCATCTTTCCATTCGGATTTAATCCTTGTGAATTTGACACGTGAATCACCATTTTCTAAATCTCCTCGCTCAGATTGTGAGGTCATATCCCGCCTATTTTCATCTGGTCTATCTCCGTTTGTATGTCCTTAAATATAATGGCGTTAGCTCTATAGTTGCCTCTTCTGTGATCGAATTCTGGACCTCCCTTATGTTGTTGTTATTGTCCTCGTCCTCTTCCTCCGAATTTTTTGTCCCCTTTTTTATTTACCGGCCACGATTCCGAATACCCAATAAATTTAAAACATCCTTCCATAATGTATCTGGATCTCATGCAATGTGTGCATAATGCACAATCGTTCTTCTCTTCACCTTGATCACGATAAGGATTTCTTTCTCGTACGACAAATGTCATGGTTTCACTCTGTTCCTCCGTTTTTCGTATGAGTCCTCTCACTTGCTCTTTCTGCACTACCTTCGAATAGACTTTGTTTAATGATGGTAATAGTTTTTGGGCCAGTATGTTCGATCTCACTGTTTCATACATTGCCTCATGCAATCCCATACGGAAAAGATGCATTTTTTCTTCTTCTCATTTGGTTTCCAAGATCATCCCCAGAATGCACATGCACTTTCCGCATTTGCAAGTTGGAATCTGTTCGTAGCTTGCCAATTATTCCCATAGCTTAGTCAATCTTCCATAGTAATTCACTATGGTCCTTCCCTTCTGCTTTCACTCCGCAAGTTATGCCTTCAGTTGTTGCATCCAAGGTCCATTGATAACGGCGAACCGTTCCCGGATGGTCGTCCATAATTCTTCCGCTTAATTTTATGCGAGATTGTTGAGCGAAGCGTTGGTTCGATGGTGTTGCGAATCCACGATACCAATAAAGAATTTATGGTTCACCAATCTTCTATGTCCAGAGACTCTTCATACGGCTTCTTGATCGTACCATCAACGAAGTCGAATTTCTTCCTTGCTCTTAGGGTCGTCCTCATGGATCGAACTCATTCTTTATAATTCTCTCCCTTCAATTGGATTTGTATCACCATAATTTCGGGATTATCATTTGACGTAATGTCATATGATGAGATTGTTTTTCTTTGAATTTTGCGTTCTTCACCGGCGATTCCTTTATTTTTATCATCGGTTTCTTCGTCACCCGCCATTATTTAGGGGTTTTGTGTTCTTTTAACGAGACTTTGGTACCGTGTTAAAATCAAGAAGGGAAGAAATTTTAGAGAGAAGAAAAATAATGGGAGAATTCTTTCTTGCTTTTTATTCATCACAATGATCTCCTTATATAGAGGTAAATTCTTCATTTCCCTAGTCTAACAAGAAAATCTTATTTTAATAAAACTATCATAATTATAATTTACCAAATGTACTTAGACTAGAATTCTATCATAAAACTATTAAAATTAGACTAGATTTCCAATTCAGATCTGAACTAGGTTCGTCCGTCAATAAATAACCTAGAACTAAGTACACGAAAGACCACACATGGCATTGTCGTCATCAATGACTGTGGTTCTAGCAGATGCTTCTCTCTGTATAAGGGTGAGCTGGATCCATACCAAAATGATAGTTCTACAACAGTCAACTAAATATCATTGTCTTCAAACATATTATATTGTCATTATAATTGAAAAATGATTGGAGTAATAGTGACCCTGTATAGTTTCTAAATATTTAGATATTCTTGTCTTTAATATAAATTAATATGAGTAACTTACCTAAATAGTTATAGTTTCTAGATTTTTAAACTAATAGCTATTTTTTTATAATTACATTTCGTAGCTATGTTATAACTATTTCTAGTGTATTTGACAATATTCATATACACAGTTTCAAAATACAAACAGCCAAATACAACTATGTTTTATATGTTTCGCGTGTATTCGGATGTATTATACAGAAATGCAAAGCGAATACAAAAAAATGAATATAGTCAAAGAAAATACAAAATAAGTTAAATTTAAAAGTGAACAAAGTATAGTCAGCCAAATACATATGTATATAGATCAGTCAATCAATACATACAGTCAAATACATATATTTTTACATTCATATACATTTAAATACAGTCAAATACATCTAATTTGTCCAAAAATTGTCAACGAAATACATAAATACTACATTCAAAAAAGAAGAATACACTCAAATACATCCAAATCGGACCTCGAGAGGAAAAATGAATACAATACATTACACACTTCGTTATGTGATCCAAGAAATACAAATAGAGATATAACTTTTTAGAGAAATACAAATACAGATCTTAGCGGGGAGTTCTACGGAAGAACTCCAGCGACCAAATCTAGAGGGCATAACCGGACTTTCCGGATACGTCATTTCTTTATCAGACTTTTTCTTCTCTACACTGTCTGATTAGCTTTTCTGTCATTGTAATCCGAAATTTTGAGGCAGATTTGATAACCAAAGTTTCAGAGCATATCTAATTTCAGGCCGCGATGAGTTGAAGAAGATGAAGAATCAAGTTCTAGAGTTTGATAAAGATAAAAAGTTGCCTATGAAGCGGCAATTCGACGCTGGAGATGGTGACTTGAAGAAGAAGAAGATGGAGATGAAGCAAGTTATGTAGTCACCGACGGAGGGAGAAGCGGCAGAAGCGGAGGCGGTGTTGTTGGAGAGTGAGTTGTGTGTGGAAATGAAATACTCCAATTGATAGTAGTTTTTTTTTGTCCTTGAATATGAATACATAGTAATTAACTATGATAGGTAATTAAATACATAGTATAGTTATGATATGTAATTAATTTAAAATATAGTTATTGTAGGTAAATACTCTTAGGGGTCGTTTGGTAGAGTGTATAAGAATAATGTTGAATATGGTGTATTAGTAATGATGGTATTAGTTATGCTGATATTAGTTATGCTGAGGGTATTTCTTATCAACTGTTTGGTTTAGTGTAATAAAAATAACATGCATTGCATATTCTTTTTAAGAAAATATTTATTTACAAAAACATTCTCCAAATTCTCTAGCTTTGTACATTTGTGAACATTTAAAATCTAATAAATAAGCAGTCAACCCCTTTATCTTTTTTTAAAAAAGTGCGGATGGACTTTCTGTCCTTGACATAAATAATTTAAATATGTAAAAAAAAAATTACTAATCCTTCTCCCACGAAATAATTGTTATGTGAAAAAGAAATATTTTTAGAAGAAATGTGCCAAAGACATCTAACAGTTTTATTGAATATGACACTTTTGAGAAATCAATCATTAAAATTTATATTTATCAACATTCTTTTTTTCAAGGACGTGACTTGGATCACTAATGTGTATCAAGGACGAGGAAGACGAAGTACTGGTGGAGGACTCGCATATTAGGCGGAGGTGACAATCTTACTTTCATAAACTATTGAACAAAGTAGATAGAGACATTGTGCTGGAAGACCTTGAACAATCTGGTAGGCATCAGAATTTTGGGGGTACTTGGATTACGTGAGGTGTATCAAGAACGATGATGGCAAAGTACTGGAGGAGGATGCGCATATTAGGCGGAGGTGACAGTCTTACTTCCATAAACTCTTAAATGAAGGAGATAGAGACATTGTGCTGGAAGACCTGGAGCAATCTGGTAGGCATCGGAATTTTGGGTATTGTAGTAGGATTAAAGTAGAGGAGGTTAAGGGTGATATTCGCAGGATGCATAGGGGACGAGTGATTGGGCCTGATGAGATCCTAATTAAATTCTGAAAGAGCGCAGACAGGACAGGTTTGGAGTGGCTGACTAAGTTGTTTAACGTCATTTTGGAGATGACGAGAATGCCCAAAGAATGGAGATGGAGTACAATGATCCCTTTGTACAAGAACAAAGGTGATATCCAGAGTTGTAATAACTATAGAGGTATCAAGCTGCTAAGTCACACTAAGAAAGTGTAGGAGAGGGTCGTGGAGCTGAGGGTGAGAAGAGGCGTGTCTATTTTCGAGAATCAGTTTGGATTCATGCAGGGGCATTCGACCACAGAAGTCATTCATCTTATTAAGAGGTTGGTGGAGCAGTATATGGAGAGGAAGAGAGACTTACATATGATTTTCATCGACCTTGAGAAGACATACAATAAAGTTTCTAGGGAGGTTATATGGAGATGTTTGGAGGTTAGAGGTGTACATGTGGCGTACACTAGGGTGATCAAAGATATGTATGATGGATCCAAGATCAGGGTATGGACAGTAGGAGGAGACACGAAACACTTTCTAGTGATGACTGCACCAGGGGTCAGCTCTTAGCCCATTCTTATTTGCCTTTTTGATGGATGGACTGACGTGACAAATCCAATAGGAGGTGTCATGGTGTATGTTATTCACAGACGACATAGTCCTGATTGATGAGACTCGCAGCGGAGTGAATGCAAAGCTGGAGGTTTGGAGACAGACTCTGGAATCTAAAGGATTCAAGCTAAGTAGGACCAAGACAGAATACTTGGAGTGCAAATTCAGTAACGGAAGCGACCTTGAGATAGACGTGGAAGTGAGGCTTGGTACTTAGGTCATTCCAAATAAATAAAGCTTCAATTACCTCGGGTCTATTATCCAAGGGAATGAAGAGATTGATGGCGATGTCACACATCGTATTGGGGCAGGGTGGATGAAACGAAGGCTCACATCTAGAGTCTTATGCGATAAAAAAATGCTACCAAAACTTAAAGGCAGGTTCTATAGGATGATGGTTAGATCGACTATGTTGTATGGAGCGGAGTGTTGGCTAGTCAAGACTTCACATATCCAAAAGATGAAAGTTGCGGAGATGAGGATGCTGATATGGATGTGCGGGCATACAAGAAGGGATATGATTAGAAATGATGATATTTGGGACAGAGTGGGAGTGACCTCAGTGGAGGATAAGATACGGAAAGCGAGGTTAAGATGGTTTGATCATGTGCAGATGAGAGACATAAATACCCAGTGCGGATGTGTGAGAGGTTGGCTATGGACGGATTCATGAGTGGTAGAGGTAGGCCAAAAAAGTATTGGGAAGAGGTGATTAGATGAGATATGGCGCAGGTGCAACTTATTGAGGACATGACCTTAGATAGGGGGTTGTGCAAGACACATATTAGGGTAGAAGGGTAGTAGGTAGTCGAGCGTAGTCCTACTTACGCTTGCAAACTGGTAGAGGTAATGTTATTATTGTAGGCCTGCTTAGCCTATCATACAAATAAGCACATTATTGCTTTATAGTTACCTGTAGCTGGTTTTCTGCTAATATGTGTCCTTTGGTGTACTTTGTTTAGCTTATTTACATGTGCTAGTTAATGCTTACTTTTTCAAAATGCGCTATCATGGCTTATTCGCTTTTTTGATACCATCATTTTCATACTATTTTAAATTTATCGGACCATTTATCTTGCTTGCTTTACTCTTGCTTTGATCTTGCTTTGCTTGTGCTTATACTCTATCTTGAGCCGAGGGTCTCTCAGAAACAACCTCTCTACTTACCAAGGTAGAGGTAAGATTTACGTATACTCTACTAGGGGTCAGCTCTTATCCCATTCTTATTTGCCTTGGTGATGATGGACTGACGCGACAAATCCAAGAGGAGGTGTCATGGTGTATGTTACTCACATATGACATAGTCCTAATTGATGAGACTCACAATGGAGTGATGCAATGCTGGAGGTTTGGAGACAGACTCTAGAATCTAAAGGATTCAGGTTAAGTAGGATATAGACAGAATACTTGGAGTGCAAGTTCAGTAATGGGAGCGACCTTAACACAGACGTAGAGGTGAAGCTTGGTACTCAGGTCATTCCAAAGAAAGAAAGCTTCAAGTACCTCAGGTCTATTATCCAAGGGAATAGAGAGATTGATGATGATGTCACACATCGTATTGGGGCAGGGTGGATGAAATGGAGGCTCGCATCTAGAGTTTTATGCGATAAAAATATGCCACCAAAACTTAAATGCAAGGTCTATAGGGTGGTGGTTAGACCGACTATGTTGTATGGGGCAGAGTGTTGGCCAGTCAAGACTTCACACATCAAAAAGATGAAAGTTGTGGAGATGAGGATGCTGAGATAGATGTGCGGGCATACAAAGAGGGATATGATTAGAAATGATGATATCCGGGACAATGGAAGATAAGATGCGGGAAGCGAGGTTGAGATGGTTTGGGTATGTGCATAGAAGAGACACAAATTCCCTAGTACGGAGGTGTGATATGTTTTCTCTAGACGGGTTCAGGAGGGGTAGAGGTAGGCCGAAGAAGTATTGGGGAGAGGTGATTAGATGAGATATGGCGCATGTGCAGCTTATTGAGGACATGACCTTAGATAGAGGGTTGTGGAGGACACGAATTAGGGTAGAAGGGTAGTAGGTAGTCGAGCGTAGTCCTACTTACGATTGCAAACTGGTAGGGGTAATGTTATTATTATTGGCCAGCTTAGCCTATTATACAAATAGGCATATTATTGATTTATAGTTACCTAAGGCTAAGGATGTAGATGGGTATAATTTATGGTTCTCAAATAGGTCAAAGTATAGGAATGGGGTAGGCATTTTGATAGACAACGAGCTAAGGGATCAGGTGGTAGAGGTGAAGAGGGTCAATGACATGATGATGCCGCGATTAAGTTGGTAGTTAGATGGTTCACTATGAACATTATTAGTGATTATGCGCCGCAGACGTGCTTGGATGAAGAGGAGAAGAGACGTTTTTGTGAGGATTTGGATGAAGTGGTGAGATGTATACCACCCACTGAGAAGTTATTTGTATGAGGGAATTTCATTGGACATATCAGGTCACTTTCGGAGGGTTATGACGACGTGCATGGAGGCTTTGGATTCGGGGACAGGAACGGGGGAAGCGTCTCACTTTTAAAGTTCGCTAGAGCTTGTGGGATGGTGATAGCTAATTCAAGGTTCCTGAAGAAAGAGGAACACCTGGTGACTTTCTGTAATTCGGTGGCTAAGACTTAGATTGACTTTTTGCTCCTTAGGAAGGTTAACAAAGGTCTTTGTAAAGACTGCAAGGTTGTTCCGAAGGAGGATCTTACAGCCCAACATAAGCTTTGGGTGATAAATTTGGAGATCAAGTTAGAGAAGAAGAAAAGGGTTGTGGTTGACAGGTCAAGAATCAAATGGGAGAGTTCGACCATGGCTAGTGCAAATGAGATGGGGGAGAGGTTGATGGTTAAGAGGTCTTGGGGGAGTAGTGGAGATGCGACCGGTATGTGGGACAGGATGGCCAATTGCATTCGGGAGGTAGCTAAAGAAGTGTTAGGGGCCTCACGGGGTAACCATGGTGGGCATCGAGGGGACTGTGGGTGGAATGGTAAAGTTCAAGAGAATTTAGAAGAGAAGAAAGTAGCGTATGTGAAATTAGTACAAAGCAAGGATGAGGTGGAGAAGTGGACGAATAGGGAACTAACTGTATAAGATGGTAAGGAAGGAGGCAAATCTAGCGGTTACAGCAGCGAAAACTATGACTTTTGAATGCCTTTATGTGGATTAGAGGAGAAATGAGGGGATAAGAAGTTTTACAGACTAGCCAAGACAAGAGAGAGGATTGCCTGTGACTTGGATCACGTGAGGTGCATCAAAGACGACAAAGTACTAGTAGAGGAAACGCATATTAGACAGAGGCGACAGTTTTACTTCCATAAATTCTTGAACGAAAAAGGAGATGGAGACATTGTGCTGGGAGATCTAGATCATTCTGGTAGGTACCGGAATTTTGGATATTGTAGAAGCATTAAGGTTGAGAAAGTTAAGGATGTTGTTCGCATGATGAGCAGGGGATGAGAGACTGGGCCGGATGAAATCCCAATTGAATTTTGGAAGAGTGCAGGCAGGGCAAGTTTCAAGTGGATGACTAAGTTGTTTAACGTCATTTTTAAGACGATAAGAATTCCTGAAGAATGGAGGTGGATTACAATGATTCCCTTGTACTAAAACAAAGGTGATATTTAGAGTTGCAACAACTATAGGGGTATAAATCTGCTGAGCCATGCTATGAAAGTTTGGGAGAGAGTCGCGAAGATGAGGTTGAGGAGAGACGTGTCTATTTTCGAGAATCAGTTTGGGTTCATGCCGGGGCATTCGACTACTGAAGCCATTCAGCTTATTAGGAGGTTGGTGGAGTAGTATAGAGAGAGAAAGAAAGACCTACATATGTTTTTCATCGACCTCGAGAAGGCATACGACAAAGTCACTAAGGAGGTTCTATGGAGATGTTTGGAGGTTAGAGGTGTACCTATGGCGTACACTAGGGCGATCAAGGATATGTATGATGGAGCCAAGACTAGGGTACAGACAATAGGAGGAGACTCATAGCACTTCCTAGTGATGATGGGGATGCACCAGGGATCGACTCTTAGTCCATTCCTATTTGTCTTGGTGATGGATAGACTGACTCGACAAATCCAAAGGGAGGTACCATGGTGTATGTTATTCGTAGATGACATAGTCCTGATTGATGAGACTCGCAGCTGAGTGAATGCCAAGCTGGAGGTTTGGAGACAAACTCTGGAGTTTAAAGGGTTCATGTTGAGTAGGACTAAGACAGAACATTTGGAGTGCAAGTTCAGCAACGGGAGCGACTCTTAGACATGCATGGAGGTGAGGCTTGGTATTCAGGTCATTCCAAAAAAAAGCTTCAAGTACCTAGGGTCTACTATCCAAGGGAATTGAGAGATTGATGACGATGTCACACATCGTATTAGGGCAGGGTGGATGAAATGGAGGCTCGCATCTGGAGTCTTTTGTAACAAAAATGTGCCACAAAAACTTAAAGGCAAGTTCTATAGAGGGGTGGTTAGACCGACTATGTTGTATGGGGTGGAGTGTTGGTCGGTCAAGACTTCGCACATACAAAAGATGAAAGTTGCCGAGATGAGGATGCTGATATGGATGTCTGGGCATACAATGAGAGATATAATTAGAAATGATTATATCTGGGACAAAGTGGGAGTGGCTTCGGTAGATGATAAGATTCGAGAAGCGAGGTTGAGATGGTTCGTGCATGTGCAGAGGAGAGACTCAAAATCCCTAGTGCGAAGGTGTGAGAGATCGGCTATGGACCGGTTTAGGAGGGGTAGAGGTAGGCCGAAGAAGTATTGGAGAGAGGTGATTAGACAGGATATGGCACAAGTGCAACTCATTGAGGACATGACCTTGGATAAGGAGTTGTGGAGGACACGGATTAGCGTAGAATGGTAGTAGGTAGTCGAGTGTAGTCTTACTTACACTAATAAAATGATAGTTATAGTGTTATAATTGTATGCCCGATTAGCCTATCACATTTATAGGCGTTGTATTGCTTTATAATCACCTGTAGTTTGATTTCTGTTGCTATGTGTTCTTTAGTGCACTTTGTTTATCTTATTTAGTTGTGTTAGCTACTGCTTTCTTTTGTTAGAATGTGTTACCATGACGTATTCGATTTTATTATCAGCATGTTCATACTGCTTTAATTTCTTGTCTGAGTCTGACTGTTTCTCTTGATTTGCTTTGCTTTTGATTATGCTTTGTCTTGAACTGAGGGTCTCCCGGAAACAATCGCTCTACCTACCAAGGTGGAGGTAAGGTCTGCGTACACTCTACCCTTCCCAGATCCCACATTGTGGGATTTCGCTGGGTATGTTATTGTTGTTGTTGTTGTATTGCTTTATAGTTACATGTAGCTGGTTTTCTTCTGATATATGTCATTTGGTGTACTTTGTTTAGCTTATTTACTTGCGCTAGTTAATGTTTACTTTTTCCAAAATGCGCTATCATGACTTATTCGCTTTTGATACCAATATTTTCATACTTCTTTAAATTTTTTCGGACCGTTTCTCTTGCTTGCTTTGCTTATGCTCTGTCTTGAACCGAGGGTCTCTCAGAAACCCTCGGTTTCACTTGGTATGTTGTTATTGTTGTATTCTTTTTTTTTTTCAAATAAACCTTTTTATTTGTTAAAGAAACCCAGAAATTGGTACTCAAGAATCAATATTTCATGCCGTTGTGACTTGTTATATTTATTTTAATGTTTATTTTTTGCATGGCTAGATATTGATAAACATATTATCTTTTATAATATATACAAGTTGCGGAAACAAATTTTTACAATGAAGAAACTGATGGAACACATATATAAATACCGGAAGCAATTTCAGTATCAAACTAGCATTAATATAATAGTATATTTTAATTAAGCATAAAATTTGAAGAGTAATTTTATCTTTAACTAAACTTATGCATGTATTAATAACCTTAGTATTACTCATATCATGGTTTGCTATGTATTAGCTATAAATATGATAATATCAAATAAAGTGTATAACTAATATAAATATTAATTATATATAAATTAAAAATATATACCAAATAAAAAATTAATAATATCAAAACTAATGTATATATTATTTTTTCTAATGAATCCTACCGAATAACCCTTTGGAGGTACGCTACGCCATGTACTAGTAAATATTTGGTACAGTTAATGTGACTTGCTTTTCTTGCATTCGGATAAGCCAGAATATATGCCTTTGGTGTTACATTCTACGTACATAGTCGTGTTTGGCGAATATCGACTGCAATAAAGAAAATGATCAAAGTAAAATTGATTTCCTGGATTTGACAAAATGATTGAATTCTGTGTGTGTAGTGAGAGACGGAGAGAATGATTATGCAACTTTAGTTTTTGTATCCAGCCGCCTCAACACTTTTTCACCCGAGACAAGTGGCATGGGTCAATTTTGAAATAGTAAGGGCCGTTTGGTTGGAGATAAGGTAGTACTAGTATTAATTTAGATAAAATTTTAGGTACACTCAATTCAATATTAATATCCTATCAAACAATTTAGCCTTTTAGATAAGGACTGTTTGGTCATGAAAAGTTCACTTTTTTCAGATTTTTTCTACTTTTTTTAGAATTAGCGTTTGGCCGTAAAAATTTCCAACACCCCAAACTTTATTTTCACAATTTTAACTTTTTCTTTTTTATTGTTGTTTTTGTCTTTCACTTTTCAAAATTTACCTATATTTTTTATTTTTATAAATTTGACCCCATTTAATTTAGTTGCTCGGAAAATGCATGCTCGACGGGAACATATTGTTCACACAATGTGAGAGGATTATATTAAATAATAGCTATTACTAGTGTTGTTGATTTTTGTACTAATGAATCGTTGTTTCTGTCCAATTTATATGACACACTTTTCTTTTTGGTTAGTCCAAAAAAGAATGACACATTTCTTATTTGGAATAATTTAACTTTAAATTGTAAGTACATTTTACGATTAACGAGATCTATAATCAAACAAATATATTTAGATTATTTTAAACCATAAAATTCAAATAACGAGTAATTTTTTATTTGGATAATAAATATTTATATCCCGTCAAATAATTTAACCATAGCAGCTATAATAAACATAAAAATACATACTATCATTTAATCATAATTTAACCCCACACACACATTGTCTAGCTGTACCTTCATATTTTTTCTATATAAGTTAAAGTTGAGACAATAATGTGTATCTACTTGCTTATATTGTGTTCCAGCTTTGGCTTTTGACTGCACTTTCACAATTCTCGAACTTCACATGGACAAAGGGCATATATTCAGTTTTCCCAGTAAAATCATAATTATGCACCTATACACCATACGGATCGCAAACGTATACAACTATAACACTACAATTTCTATCCATAATTAGAATAAAATTCTAAACTAGGATTTCTCTTATATTGAAAATGAAATTCCTCTTGTATTAGGATTGTATATTGTACACTATATATATTGATATTAATAAGAAAGACTCCCTAAGGAAGATTAATATCATCTTATACGGATTGCACCTCCATGTTGACCGGTTTTAAATTTGACTACCTTCAGATTTTGACCCAAATTGTTAATGTATTATTATATCCATATAGTTTATATTATCTAGTCATGCAAAAATCTTAATGATTCTGATGAACAGTGTATACAACTAATTCATTATCCTTCCCCATCCATCTATAAATACCAATCGCAAGAAGCAAATGTATCATATCAATTATCAAACAGCTAAAAAAAGAAACTAAACATGTCTCGTTCATGGCCTACTACACTTCTCGCTTCTCTATTTCTTTTCTCCCAAATAATTTCTTCAATTGCCCAAGTTCCAGTCGAAAACACCTTCAAATTTGTCAATGAAGGGGAATTAGGACCTTTTGTTGTCGAATACAGAGCAGATTATCGCGTTCTTAATATTTTCGCTAACCCATTCCAACTCTGTTTTTACAACACAACTCCTAATGCATGGACACTAGCGTTGCGAATGGGCACAGTCCGTTCCGAATCTCTCATGCGTTGGGTGTGGGAAGCTAACAGAGGAAATCCCGTTAAAGAAAACGCGACTCTCACATTTGGAACTGATGGAAATCTTGTCTTGGCTAATGCTGATGGTCGAATTGCTTGGCAAACAAACACGGCTAATAAGGGTGTTACGGGGTTCAAGTTGTTACCTAATGGTAACATTGTGCTCCATGACTCTAAGGGTAAATTCGTCTGGCAGAGTTTCAACCATCCAACTGATACCTTATTGGTGGGCCAATCGCTACCCTTGTCAGGCCCGAATAAGCTTGTGAGTCGGGCCTCAGTGGAAAAAAATGTGAACGGGCCTTACAGCTTGGTAGTGCAACCGAAATTGTTCGCTATCTACAACAGGACCAAGCTTGCTGTGGAATTAGCTTGGTTTGATCTTGGCAATAGCACTTTGGAATCAGTAAAATTGAATAGTGGGAATCAAAGGCTGAAGTTGGATTATAGATTGGCAAAATCAACAAAGAGAAGTTCACATGTTATGGCCTTTACTAAATACAACACCACTTTAACATATCTTCGTCTAGAAATAGATGGAAATCTCAAGGCTTACACTTTCAACGACGGGGATCTAGATTCACCCCGTTGGAGGGTAACTTACAGCATGAATTAAAAAAAAAGTTGATTTTCATATAAGATGAAGAAGATACATTCCATTGGGGAACTTATAAGATGTTCTAAGTAATGTTTTTTCCTTTGTTTTTTTTAAATTGTGTGTTTTGGTTGAAAGGTGTATTTTATTATGATTTTTATTTTTTCTGTTGAAGGGTGTATTTTATTATGTTTTCTATTTAAGATGTATTTTTTTGTACTTTATGTTATGTCTTCTATTTAACTTTGGAAAATTAAGAGAGTACTTGAGGAATGTTTGACTTGTAAAAGTTATGAATATTTTTATTAATTAGTATGCGTACTATGCTGTGTAAAATAGATATCCAAATTAACGTGGTTAAAAAGAAGGAAGCAAAAGACATATTATCGCATTCTCGTCAGAGCCGTTATTAATAATTCTAGGCCATAATTCTAATATTGTTCTGCTTATTAAACACTATTTCTGATATTTAATATAAATATCTATATTTTGTATTATTTCTTCGCAGTTTCTTAATATTTTAATCCCCCATTCAGGACTAAAAGGTGGAATTTTGAGCATGAATTAAAAAAAAAAAAAAGACGGAGATCTAGATTCACGCCGTTGGAGGGTAACTTACAGCATGAATTAAAAAAAAAATTGATTTTCCGTATTAGAAACGTAGCTCTACAAGGATTTCGTTGTCCAGGATAATAAGTGGATAAAATGAGTGGGTCCACATTGCTTTTTAGTGCTAATTTCATTCCTCGTTTTTATTTAAATTATGTTTTGGTTGAAAAGTGTGTTTTATTTTGGTCGGAGTATTTTTTTTTTTTGGATCAATTGAAGGGTGTATCTCATTATGTTTCCTTTTATATTTAGACTTGCTAAGTCCAGAATCTCTCAGACTTGTCAGTAAATCTTATTGTTTTAATTGACAAGTTCACAATTAATTATTTAAAACTACTAATTAATAATTAGCTGATAAACTAGACAGTAATAACAATTAATTAATTAGCTAATCAACAGAAGAAATTTTAAAAAATTCAAAAATAATTGACAGTTTGAAGGAAACTAAAATTCCTTACTTTCTATAAAGTTAAAAGATCAAAACAAATCTAAGATATATCTAAGACTATTTTAGATTTGCCAAAGGAATAATCTTTTTCATTATTCAAGCAAAAACACACGTTTTAGAAAAATGTAACACGTGTCCAATAATTGAATGTAATATCGAATTTACCCTAAAGTAAATGCTGAATTCTAACAGTAGCCTTGTTCATAGATGGAGAAAACGACAGTGTGATAGTAGTTGAAATCTGTGCCTATAATAATTCAACACTCTCCATAGATACATAAACAAATGTTTGCCTTTGATCGTCACTGATGACGACTTCGTATATATTGTAGGGGCAGAAATTCTCAAATTAGTACTACTACTTAACGAAGTGAATAAGCTAGGATTAGTTTTTAATCAAACAAAATGGACACAATTCAAATGATAGCAACAGTATGTTGTGCTGCCATGTTTGTGTGTCTATGGAGAGTACTGAATTGGGTTTGGTTCACTCCAAAGAAGTTGGAGAAATTGTTGAGGAAACAAGGACTAAAAGGTAATTCTTATAGAATATTGTATGGGGACATGAAAGAGTTTGCTGGGATGATTAAGGAAGCTAATTCAAAGCCTATGAATCTGTCTGATGATGATGTATCCCCAAGAATGGCGCCTTTCTTTCTTGAAATCATCAAGAAATATGGTATGTTTTCCCAAAACCAAAAAGAATTTTACACAATCAGATCACTTCTTTGATAATTAGTGATAATTTTTCTTGATAAGTATTGATTGGTAATCAGGTAAAAAAATTAACTAACCTACTATAATAGATTAAAATTTGCTAATTCCTAAACTGCTCTGAATTGTTTTCCCAGACGAGGGTCTATGGTATATAACCTCTCTACCTTCACAAGTTTAGGGGTAATATCTGCATACACACTTTCCTCCCCTTACCCCCACTTATGCGATTATATTGGGTTTGTTGTGTTGTTTTACACTATCTGTTATAAGTTAATTCCATTCACAAATCCCTCAATTCATTTCCTGTATTGATTTCTCCTTTTCTGATGAATTTTTCCAATCTTAGATAAGGAGTTGGCCAATATTTTGATATAAAGTTTATTTAGTTCTGTGAAAAAAAAAATTACTCCGTATGTTTCAACTAAGAGACCTCCATTTTGTCAAGGGTAAAGTATAGTTATGTGGATAACATGCATAGTATGTAATCAAAGTTTTTGTCATGTTTTCTCTTGAGCCGAAGGTCTTTCGAAAAAAGTTGTTATGCAAAAAGTTCTTCTTATGCCGAGTAGGGGAAATCTTTGTTAGAGTGTTGAAGATAGAATTAAGTAAATAAAAAGTATGCTCTCTAACAACTTAAGTTTTTAGATGAGATGGTCACATACTTCAACATGCATCAAGGTAGTTACAGGTCCTGGATTCGAATATCACCACCACGCCCCCATTATCAAAAAAAGAACTATGCATTCTTGGCTCATAAAAAAAGAGACATAATTAAATAAAATAAAAAGTGTGCTTCCTCTACCAACTTAATTTGAAGCTATTAGATGAGATGATCATACTTCAACATGCAGAGAGCTAAAATTATTATGGTTATCTCTCCACCGTATATGTTACCTATATGGTTTTCGTTATCATAATGGTTCTTATTATATGAATAAGAGATGATTTGATAAATTGATTAACACACATCCTTTTTGAAGTTAACAGTTTATTGTTAGCTCTAACATTGAGTTTCGTGTAAATTAATTAGCCAAACAATGATTATGGTTAATGAAGCTGATTAAATTGAGAGAATGATCATTTATCAGCTAACCTAATCCAAATTAAACCTGTAGTTACTCTAATTGCAAAAGATTGTCTCTTCCTCTTGAAAGGTAAGATACTTAAAGAATCAAATTCGATGAAGTTGTAATGAGCCTTCTTCTCCTGGTTTGTTTATTTTTTGAAGATCACTCTGTTCATTTCTTTCTTTTTGGTTGTATAAATGCTCATTTCCAAATTTGTACTAGTACTTATTCCTGAAACATATGCTTGCAGGGAAAAAATGTTTTATATGGTTTGGTCCAAGACCACTAGTATTAATCATGGACACTGAGCTTATAAAGGAAGTACTCTCCAAAAACTATATGTATCAAAAGCCTCACGTAAATCCATTAGGCACCTTATTGGTACAAGGATTAGTAACCTATGAGGAAGATAGATGGGCCAAACACAGAAAAATCATCAATCCTGCTTTCCATCTTGAGAAGCTAAAGGTTTGTCATTGCTTTCCTTCCCCTATTCCTCCTTCAACTTCGTGATTGGTCAACCAGAAGTTATTATGTTCGTAATTCCTAATCCACTGATGTATAAAATGCGGGCTCTGTTTCTATTTCAATCTAACCTTTTATGTATTCTGCATATGGTTATTTTGAGTAATTTTAGTTGTCTGACTTGATTTAGAGAAGCATAGAAGGATCTTATGGTTCTATAGTGTCGAATATCGTTTGGATCATCATCCAATGTTCTAGATTCTTCATCCACCAATCGATAAAATGCTCGCTCTTACTTCTCTGGCTACTGTCCCGGCTAAAGATTTCTTTCGTTTTTATTGAACCAGTAACTTACAATAGATGGTGATGGTACCACTATATGTGTATTCCTAATTCTGTTTAAGTGTTGTATCATTGACATTTTTCGTCTTTCACCATTTTCTTTAACAGAATATGCTTCCAGCTTTTTACTTGAGCTGTAGTGAGATGCTGAGCAAATTGGAAGACGCTGTATCAACCGAAGGCTCACATGAGATAGATGTATGGCCTCACCTTCAGAAATTGAGTAGTGATGTGATCTCTCGGACAGCTTTTGGCAGTAGTTATGAAGAAGGTAGAAAGATTTTTGAACTTCAAAAGGAACAAGCTCAGCTTTTTATTGAAATCATACGCTCGGTTTATATCCCAGGCTGGAGGTAAATTAATTTCCCTAGGAATTGGAAAACTGTTTCCATATTACTCTATTACAACTACAAAGTTCATTAGGGAATGCACATTGCTTTTGGTTTCCCTTTATCTTTCTTATCTAATGCACTTTGGATTTCTTACACATTTCAAAGGTTTTTGCCAACAAAGAGGAACAGAAGAATGAAGGAAATAAAAAAGGATGTCTCGTCTGCAATTAGAGGTATTATCGATAAAAGATTGAAGGCAATGGAAGCAGGGGACGTCAATAATGAGGATCTATTGGGTATACTGCTAGAGTCGAATTTTAATGAAATTGAACAGCACGGAAACAAGGATTTTGGGATGAGTATTGAAGAAGTCATTGAAGAATGCAAGTTATTCTATTTTGCTGGACAAGAAACTACATCTGTGTTGCTCCTATGGACTCTAGTGTTGTTGAGCAAGTATCAAGATTGGCAAGCACAGGCCAGAGAAGAGGTCTTGCAAGTCTTTGGGAGCCAGAAACCAGATTTTGATGGGTTAAATCGTCTAAAAGTTGTAAGTATTCTAGTTTTGTTGGTTCAATTTATGTGCCATAGATATTTACTCTCATTGCTATTGCTATTGCTTGAGTGCTTGATACGAATGTTTATAGTAGACTAGATGATGCCTTGGTTTCCTTAGGAATGGGGCTTCTTTCCCAAGCACGTATGTATTTCTTTTGATAATAGGTGGGATTAGACTTGAACTCTGGATTTCTGCTTGCTCTGACACTACTTTATATTGTGTGATCATCTCATCTACAAGTTTAAGCTATTGGAGAGTTATGTCTTCATTTTAGGAGATGATCTCATTTCCGAAACTTCTCTCTATGTTGGTTACAAGCTAGAGGAGTACTCCACCTATAGGAATTACTTTAGCCACAAAAATTCAAGGAAGTCAGCAAAGAAGCCCCGTAACTTTGGGATAAGGGGTGCCTCCTAACAAAGGGGGCTGCAATGACCAGGCCTGTGCAACTGTTTATCAAAAAACACAGGTCTCCACAAAGTCGTAAGACCATGTATGGGGGTTGACGCGGGCCCAGTGCTAGAAGTTTTTGGAAGTTAGTGACCTTATGATGGGGGCCGGTGACTAAAGCCCCGGTGAATGGGACCATAACTATAACGGTACTTTTTACATGTCTCATTCATGCTTTGATTAATCTAATGGAGGAGAATTTTTCTTGCAGGTAACAATGATCTTGTACGAGTCATTAAGGCTATATCCCCCATTAGTAACACTAACTCGACGAGCTAACGAAGAAATTGTATTAGGAGAATTGTCTCTACCAGCTGGTGCACTAGTCTCTTTGCCTATGATCTTATTACATCATGATAAAGAGATATGGGGTGAAGATGCAAATAAGTTCAATCCAGAGAGATTTAAAGAAGGACTATTAAGTGTAACAAAGGGTCAAGTCACATATTTTCCATTTGCTTGGGGTCCCAGAATATGCATTGGGCAAAATTTTGCCATGTTAGAGGCAAAGATGGCCTTGTCTATGATCCTACAATGCTTCTCTTTTGAATTGTCTCCATCTTACACACATGCTCCTCAATCCTTAGTAACCATTCAGCCTCAGTATGGTGCTCCACTTACTTTCCACAAATTATAATTTGGAATTTTGTGAGGTGTCTTATAATATGTTTATTCAGAGTTTCAGACTCGGAACGGGGCAGAGTTACAATATTAGATATGGGTTTCGACAAACTCAGTAACTTTTGCTTAAATCTTATATTTGTATCAGTAAATGCATTAAGTATATATAAATATTTAATTGCGAATCCAGTACTAAAATGAGCTATTGATTCGGTGGAGTTCATAATTCATACTTTAAATTTCAACTCCGGTGACTCGGGTGCATGCTTTTCGGACTCCTCTACGAGAGAAAAGAAAATAGACAAAGGTACTCCTCCATACGCCTATCCTTTTGTTTAATGGGTCAGGTCCTCAGCCTTGTAATTGCAAAATGCCGACGATTAAAAACCACCGGCATAGGCATGTTAAGATTTAAATTCGAATACTTTGTTAGTGGTGGAGCATATATTCATTTTATAAAGTATCACCTGGAGACAGCAAAGAAAAAATTTAAGATCATCAGAAAATGACAAAGCCACACATAGGGGTGGCAAATGGGAGAGTTGGGTTGAATTTGGGCGGGTTAAAATGGATTGAGTTAATAAATGAGCGGGTTTACTTGGGTTGCAATAGGTTGGATTGAAATGGGCTAAAAAGCGGGTTAAAATCCAACCCGCCCAATTCTTATTAAGCTTTAATTGTCTTATTTATTTTTTTATGATTTTTTATTACCTAATAATTTTTTTTAGTTATGGCCAAATATAACATATCAAATAAAAAATAATCTGTTTGAACATATTTTGATAGATTTTTCATTGATCAATTTGAGCTAGATATCAACCCAAATTTTAATGGGTTGAAATGAGTTGGGCTGAAATTGGTTGAACTAACAATTGAACGGGTTATTAATCCGCCCAAACCTAAATAGATTGGACGAATTATAATTTCATGGGTTAAGTTTGCCCCCTCTAGTCACGCTTCCCTTAAAAGAGAGATTTTAAAATATTTTTAACTTTAATAAGCGAAGCTATAAAAGTTGGAGAAAAAGGTAAAGAAGCAGAGCTATAAAAGACTGAAGCGTTCAAGGAATTGAATCAGTTGATCAACTTGCAACAAGTGTTTGGAAAATTCATATAAAATAGCTTTAGAATAAATATGTATATAAAAAACATATCCTTTCATTTATTGATTTGAAATAAACAAAAAGAAACTGTCCTTTGACTATCTAGTGAGCTAATAGTGCATCGAGGTGTTGTTTCACTTTATCAGTGGATGATTAAGTTGGCAGGACCCCAAAAATTATTTTTAAGTGGCAAGATTTTCAATTTCTTTTCCATTTATTTTCGCTCAAGAAATTAGTAATGATAGGATTACCAAGCATATGGAGACCTCTTTGTATTTTAAAAAATTTCAGAATTAAGTTTTAAACTTTTCAAAAAGTCTTTTTTTCTTTCTCTCTTTCTTCTCTCACGTTTTCTTCTCCAAAAATTATTCTTTTACTGTCAAATTTTCTCATTCCTTCATCTTCTACGTGTGTAATTGTCGTTGAAAGCTAAACTTGAAGTATATACATGTTGGTTCCTGAAAAATGTGAAGAAGGAGCTGGAAGCCATTGACGGCCATTAATAAAGATTCGAAACTCTAATTAAAAAATGTGAGTTATCACAAACAAACTCCGTTTTGAGTGAGTGATACCTCAAAAAAATCGGAACATAGATGAGAATTCATATCTGAAATTTAAAGAAATTTCATTGAGATTTAACATGATTTTGGATCGATTTTATAACAACTCTCAATATTGAAGAAGATAATTATTTAAATTTTGGATTATCGCAATCGAGCTCTATTTCACGTAGGTGATATCTCAAAAGAATCGGAACGTGGAGGGGAGCTCTATCTTAACGAAGTGAATAAGCTAGGAGTAGTTTTTACTCGGACAAAATGGACGCAGTTCAAATGACAGCAACAGTATGTTGTGCTGCCATGTTTGTGTGTCTATGGAGAGTACTGAATTGGGTTTGGTTCACTCCAAAGTTGGAGAAATTGTTGAGGAAACAAGGACTAAAAGGTAATTCTTATAGAATATTGTATGGGGACATGAAAGAGTTTGCTGGGATGATTAAGGAAGCTAATTCAAAGCCTATGAATCTGTCTGATGATGATGTATCCCTAAGAATGGCTTCTTTCTTTCTTGAAATCATCAAGAAATATGGTATGTTTTCCCAAAATCAAAAAGAATTTTACACAATCATATCGACTTATTCTATAAATACTGGTATACATTGTTTTTGGGACAGATAAAAAATGAAATAGTGTCACATAAATTGGGGCACAACTATCCCAAAATATTTGTCACATTACCTTTTTAAGAGTCAAACTATATGAACTATGACCAACATTTTGAACTATATTTTTTCATCATATTAATATGAGAAGAATTGCAACTTATAGTATTTTTCGTATAGTTTCAGAATATACAATTTTTAATTTTTAAAATATTGAATTAATATAATCTAATTTAATTTTGAAATTTAGTCAAATTGACTTTTAAAAAGAAAAACAATGACAAGTATTTTGGGACGGAGGGAGTAGTAGATTAAATTCACTAATTTTTACACTGACTGTCAGTGTATATAACTTAAATCCATTCACAAATCTCTCATTCATTTTTTTTTAAGGCGGATATGATTTGAAGTTTATGGGTTCTCAACTTGAAATTGAACCCATGGCTCTTTTTAGTTATTGTGTTCACAATTAAATATTTATATATATTTAATAAATTTCTTAATACAAGTACAAAATCTAGGCAAAAGTTATTGGGTAGCTCTACAATCATTTCTTGTATTGAAATCTCTTTTTCTGATGTTTTTTTCCAACTGACTTAGATAAGGAGTTTGATTTGTCAAAATTTTGAATTAGAGTTCATTTTAGACTAGGGCGTCGTTTTCTTTCTTGGGTCGAGCAAGAGAGAATTGAAAACACAAACTCCCTACTTTGATTATAGTAAAATCTGCAGTAGCAAAGTGGACGTAGCTCTCGCATTGAGAGTGAACCACTAAAAATATGTGTGTTATTTGTTCTTCGCTTATTTACTGTTTTCTTATTAGGTATGATTTGAGACTCAAATACTAACAACTGGTATCAAGAGCGACATGTTGTGTTGCGATTCAGGAAATGATGGGAGGCGAATATGGTTCAACGCACGGCATCGGGAAATTCGATGGTACAGATTTTGCGTTTTGGAGAATGCAGATTGAAGATTATTTGTACGGCAGAAAGTTTCATGAACCGTTGAGTCCGAAGCCAGAGGAGATGAATGATGCAGAGTGGAATCTCCTTTACAGACAGGTTCTGGGAGTCATTCAATTGATGATGTCGAAGAACGTTGCTCACAACGTGGCGAAAGAGAAGATCACTACTGGCATGATGAAGGTTCTGTTTTTACATGTATGAGAAACATTCGGCAAACAATAAGGTAATTCTCATAAAGAAACACTTTTATCTAAAGATGGAGGAAGGTGCTCCTGTTGCAACGCACGTGAATAAATTCAACATGATTGTCAATCAATTGTCATATGTTGCAATCGAGTTTGACGATGAAGTGCAATCCCTAATTTTCCTGGCGTCTCTACCGAATAGATGAGAGCCGATGAGAGCAGCAGTTAGTAATTTTATTGGCAGTGATAAACTGAAATTCAACGATGTTAGAGATTGTATCTTTGATGAGGAGGTTCGCAAGATAGATTCTGGAGAGGCATCGACGAGTTCTGCTTTGAATGTTGAGAACATAGGCAGAAATTATGACAAAAAACTATAACTGAAATAAGGGCAAGTCGAAGTCAAGGAATGGCAAGGGTCAATCCAGATCCGGGCGAACACTTGAGTGTTGGAACTGTGGGAAACCGAGTCACATCAAGAAGAATTACAGAGCATCGAAAAATGAGGACAACAAGGGGGTGGAATCAATGCTGCCACTGAAGACATTGGTGATGCGTTGTTGTCTGTTGACAACCCGATCGACTCTTGGGTGCTTGACTCATGAGCGTCTTTCCACACCACCCACATCGTGATATAATGATGAATTACGTTGTTGGGAATCGCGGGAAAGTCTATTTGGCAGATGGTAAGCCTTTAGACGTTGTTGGTATTAGAGACATTAATTTGAAGATATCAAATGAAAACGTGTGGAAGATTACAAAGGTCAGACATGTGCCGAAGCTGAGTCAACTTGATGATGAGAGACATGATCTTAACTTTGGTAATGGGTCCTGGAAGGTTAAAAACTTGTTGTGGAATTAGCTTGGTTTGATCTTGGCAATAGCACTTTGGAATCAGTAAAATTGAATAGTGGAATCAAAGGCTGAAGTTGGTTTATAGATTGGCAAAATCAACAAAGAGAAGTTCACATGTTATGGCCTTTACTAAATACAACACCACTTTAACATATCTTCGTCTAGAAATAGATGGAAATCTCAAGGCTTACACTTTCAACGACGGAGATCTAGATTCACCCCGTTGGAGGGTAACATACAGCATGTATTAAAAAAAAGTTGATTTTCATATAAGATGAAGAAGATACATTCCTTTGGGAACTTATAAGATGTTCTAAGTAATGTTTTTTCCTTTGTTTTTTTTAAATTGTGTGTTTTGGTTGAAAGGTGTATTTTATTATGATTTTTATTTTTTCTGTTGAAGGGTGTATTTTATTATGTTTTCTATTTAAGATGTATTTTTTTGTACTTTATGTTATGTCTTCTATTTAACTTTGAAAAATTAAGAGAGTACTTGAGGAATGTTTGACTTGTAAAAGTTATGAACGTTTTATTAATTAGTATGCGTACTATGCTGTGTAAAATAGATATCCAAATTAACGTGGTTAAAAAGAAGGAAGCAAAAGACATATTATCACATTCTCGTCAGAGCCGTTATTTGCTCACTGGCGATGCATCCGCGACGCGGATGAGGAAGCCCACGGTGGACCTGCGACGTGGAGGTGCCGCGTGCAGGTCAAGGCTCTGGAAATTTTTTACTCTTTCGGGTGGGCCCACGACACGGAGATACCGCGCGGCGGGCTCAGTTTTCCTACTCCGATTGGGTTTTGGTTCTATTTTACTCTAGACTATAAATATATATATTTTTTATATTGTAATAGCGGCTAGGATGTATTTTGCTTAAGTTGTCACGTTGTTGGTACTAGTTTTCATCTCTTGTATTTATTTTCATTAATTAAACCCTTGTTTACTCATGAATTCTTGTGATTATTTTCGAATCATGAGTAGCTAAACTATTTAAATTCTGAGTTGTGGTGTAGCCATGATTATTGATGTTTTATAAGTAATTAAATCTTAGTAGGTTATTTGTATGTGATTGTTTCCTTGCTTCTGTTCATAATTGCTTGATTGACTGCCCAACAGTCGAGTTCTATTTAGTATATAATATTGTACTTAGGAAAAAACATATTAGATTAGAGAAGAAGTAACGAGAGTGTGATCTGTTTATCCCTAAAGTAGAGCTAGAATAGGAATATGTCTAGACATCGCATTCAATAAGATATTGTGGATTAAATGCATTCTTAACAGGGCAATTTCATAGGAATATAGGCGGCGAACTATTCGAAATCAACGTGTTGTAATTCGGGAGAATGTTGCACGATTAATAATTCAGTTAATTAGCAATCGTGAATAAATCTGCTAAGGTTAGTTACTTAAATGACGCAATAAGATTGGTGAATTAACCACGACCTTGGAATATTATTCTCTAAGTGATAAGCTCAAAGCATCACAAACGTTCTAGTAAGCCAGTAGCTTGAATTACATAGTTATTTACTTTTTCTGTTTTAGTTATAAACAAAACAAACATCCTTTTACATACTTGCATAATTAGTAGTGATAGTGAATTCTCTTATAATCGTTGATCATAAGTCTCTGGGATCGATATCCGACCTTATAAGTCTCTATATTACTTGGCGACCACGTATATTTACGTGTGCGTTTGTGAGCAACAAGTTTTTGGCACCGTTGCCGAGGACTTAGAAATTAATGATTTTATTAGAATAATCTATTATTGATTTAGTTATCCAAGTATTAACGTCTTGATCTTAGCTGTTATTTAAATGTAGGTAAAACAATCGAATGCGAATGTCTGCCAGTTAAAACAACCTTGTGGATTTTCAACCTGAACCTGAAAGTTTTTTCCACCAGTATTGGAGGGAAGATAATTTTCAGGCAAATCAAGAAGCAATCGTTGTGGTACCTGAAGTAATGGCAGTTAACGCACCATCAGCGATAATTCATGAGGTGGCAGTACCTCTAGTAGGTAATGTCAATTCAACTATTCTCAAACCGGCTATCGAGGGACACTTTGAGATGAAGCATCTTATGATACAATTGCTCTACTCCAGCAGACAGTTCATTGATCTTCCACACGAGGATCCTCAGTGACACACTCACACATTCTACACCAGGGTCATTGCTGATTATGTGAGGTTGACATTATTCACATTCTCTACTTAGGGACCTTAAGAAGTGTTTGGATGCAGAACCAGCGAATTCCATCACCTCCTGGATGATCTAGGGAGAAGGTTTTTGACTAAGTTTTTTTCATCTGGAAAGACATGGAGACTCAGGAGGGAAATCATATCCTTCAGGCAAAAAACCTGGAGAGAGAGTATATCAGGCATGGGAAAGGTTCAAAGCGTTGCTCATATATTGTCCTCATCATCATCAAATGAATGAAGTGTTGGCGCACACATTTATTTAGAGTCTGGATTACCATAAAAAAGTGTTCCTAGATATTGTAGCTTGGGGGCAAGCTCTTGATCTGAGCTATAATGAGTTGTTCGTCTTATTGAACAGGTTTCAGAGTGACTCCGAGTGGCAGAGTGATCACATGGAAAATATTATAAAGAAGACTCCGGGAGCACTCGAGTTAGACATGTACAGAAAGGCATGACAGCACAAATTGACGCTATGCACAAATAATTCAGGGACTTTATGATAAGAAAGAATCAATCACATGTGCAACCAGTGCATCAAGTTCAGGTGTGTTGTGAGGTATACTGTGAAGGGCATACTAGTGATGTATGTCCGGAAAATCCAGAGTATGTCTTTTTCATGGATAATGCAGCCACGGGTTAGGGTAATCATAATGTGTATGGCAACTCGTATAATCCATCATGGAAGAATCACTCAAGCTTCTCTTGGGGTGGAAATCAAGGCGGCGATACTTAGAACAGGGGACATGGGCAATATCAACAGACTCATGCAAATAAGTGTAGGCCACAAGCTCATCAGAGTAGTATGCAAGATATGATAAAACAGATGATGGGAGACATGCAGAAGACGATGTTTGATAATAAAAATCTTAATCTAGCGGTATGAAATTTAGAGATACAAGTGGGGCAGATAGTTGGTGCACATAATACAAGACCACAATGGGGGACTTCCAAGTGACATTGATCTTAACCCGAAATCTTATAATATTATGTCTCTCCACAATGGGAGGTAACTGGAAGAATTGATACCAAAGAAAGCAGCTCGGGCAATGGCAAATGAAGAGGTAGCCGTATAGATGAGGTTATTGAGATAGAGAGGGTAGCGAAGATGCTTGAGACAAATAAACCATCACCAATTATTGCAAAACAACCACCTCCGTTCCCTCAGATGTTAGCTAAGCAGAAAGAAGAGGCTACATACAAAAACTTTCTTAACTTACTTAAACAGGTGCACGTGAATGTTACTTTGGTGGATATGCTATGAGGGATTTCAAAATATGCTAAGTATATCAAGGACATCGTTGCTAATAAGAGTTGCTTCACGGAGTATGCTACAGTTGCACTTACTGAGGAGTGCACATCTTGAATTCAGACCAAGTTGTCGATGAAATTGAAGGATCCAGGTAGTTTCATAATCGAGATCACTTTGGAAAGCAGGTCATTGCAAATCACTTTGAGATTTGGGTGCAAATATAAATCTTATGTTGTCATCCCTATTCCAAAAGATGGGGTTGGGGAATCCAAGACCAACCACCATAGTGTTGTAGCTTGTAGACAGATCTTTGTCCAAGCCTGAGGGAATTATAGAAGATGTGCTGGTACAGGTTGAACCTCTTATCTTTCCGATAGATTTTGTGATTCTAGATTTCGAGCATGATCCGACCGTCACATTTATTTTAGGGCATCCATTTTTGGTAACAGAAAGAGCATTGATCGACGTGGCGGCTGGACAACGAACTATAAGAGTACATGATAAAGTTGAGGTTTTCGATGTGTACAAGGCTCTCAAGTTACTTGCAGTTTATGAAGAGTTTTCGGCTATCACAGTGTTTTTCGAGGATGATGTTAGATCCATCATTCCATTGAGTGATCCATTAGAAAGAGCTTTAATAGGTAATGATATTTTTAAGGATACCGAGGCATTTAAGTTAGTATAAATTCTTGATCTAGCAGGGATCTATATTAGCGAATGTGAGTTTGAACCACTTGACAGAGAGTTTGTGCCTCCACCAAAATTATTAATAGAAGAAGCACCAAAGTTAAAGTTAAAACCCTTATCGCCGCATCAGAAATATGCATACTTGGGTGAGGGTGAAACTCTCCCTATTATTCTAGCAGCTGAGTTGAATGATGCAGAAATAGAGATGTCCTTAGCAGTCCTGAAAAATTGCAAGAGAGCATTGGGTTAGTAGATATCTGACATTCAGGGCATCAGCCTTATGTTCTGCATGCATAAGATACTTTTAGAGGAGGATCATAAGCTGAGTCTACAACATCAACGAAGGTTAAATCTGGTAATGAAGGAAGTGGTCAAGAAAGAGGTGACTAAGTGGTTAGATGCAAGAATCATCTATCCAATTTCAGACAGCAAATGAGTGATCCTAGTACAGTGTATCCCTAAGAAATGAGGAATGACAATGGTTACAAATGACAAAAATGAGATCATTCCAACACGAACAGTGATGGGGTGGCAAATTTGCATGGATTATCGCAAGCTGGATGAGGCCACTAGGAATGATCACTACCCGGTTCCCTTTATTGACCAGATACTGGACAAATTAGCCAGACAAGAGTTCTATTACTTTCTTAATGGGTACTTAAGGTCTAATCAGATAGTTATTACTCCCAAAGACTAGGAGAAGACCACAATTACATGCCCCTACAGTACTGTGGGAACTCATGTCACGGTGTACACAGATGACTCCGGCATCCGATACTTGTTTAGCAAGAAAGATGTGAAGCCTAGAATAATTCAGTGGATTTTCTTATTGTAAGAATTTGACATCGAGATTAAAGATCGCAGGGGAACAGAAAACTATGTTACAGACCACTTTTTACGATTGGAGAGCCATCACCATGTGATTAAAGATGGATAGATCCGAGAGGCTTTTTCTGATGAGCAACTCTTTGCTATTTCAGATGTTGAAGTGCCATGGTAAGCATACATTGTGAACTTGATAGTGAATGGGATCTACCCACCTGAAATGACCACTCAGCAGCGGAGAAAGCTTTATCATGATTCAAAATTTAACTTTTGGGATGAATCATACTTATTCATGCAAGGTCCCGATCAGTTGGTAAGAAGATGCCGCAAACTAATGTACCCCAAGTATTAGAGCGCTGCTATTCATCCCTATATGGAGGACATTTCAGAGGTGATCGCACTATGGCGAAGGTATTACAATCTGGCTCCTATTGGCCCATTTTATTTAAGAATGCACATGAATTTACCAAAAGTTGTGACATATGTTAATGAATGGGCAACATTTCGAGGAAGAATAAGATGTCTCTGAACAACATCTTGGAGGTAGAAATATTTGACGCATGGGGCATTGATTTCATGGGACTATTTCCACCGTCATATGGAAATAAATATATTTTGCTTGCGGTGTATTACGTGTCGAAATGGGTGGAGCATTCCCTCTGCCCACCAATGATGCAAATATGGTGGTAAATTTTGTGAGGAAGAACATATTTGCGACATTCAGCACTCCTAGGGCGATGATTAGTGATGGATGTGTCCATTTTTGTAACCAGCTAATGAAGAACCTCCTGAAATAATATAGGGTGAAGCACAAGGTTTCTACTGCATACCACCCGCAAACATGTGGACATGTCAAAGAGTCTAACATAGAGGTTAAGCAAATCTTGGAGAAAACAATGAATGTGCAGAGGAAAGATTGGGCAGCCACGCTAGATGATGCCTTGTGGGCGTACCAGATAACATACAGAATACCTTTTGGGACTTCTCCCTATAGGCTAATTTATAAGAAGGCATGTCATCTACATGTTGAGCTAGAACATAAAGCGTATTGGGCTATCAAAAAGCTCAATCTTGATATGAGCTTGGCAAGTGAGAGGAGGTTGATGCAGCTCCATGAGCTAGATGAGTTGAGGTTAGGCGCGTACGAAAATGCCAAGTTGTACAAGGAGAAGACTAAGAAATGGCACGAGAAGCATATTCAGCATTGTGAGTTTGTGCCAGGGCAGCAGGTACTCTTGTTCAATTCCAGGTTGAGGTTATTCCCTGGTAAGCTAAAGTATTGTTGGTTAGGACCTTTTGTGGTGATGAAAAACCCACCTCATGGAGCAGTAGAGATACAAGCATTAGATGGGGGCACACATTCTTGGTTAATGGGCACCGCCTCAAGCATTATTGGAGTGGAGAGATTGAAAAAGAGAAGGAGCATATGCTCATCATTGATGATTAGTTAAAGGACTTGCGTCATGCGACGACGTTAACTATGGTGCTTCTCGGAAGGCAACCCAACCTTGTAATGTCATCAATATGTAGACAAATACAAAAAAATAAAAAATAACAAAAATATCGTGCCGCAATGTTAAATCAAGCCTTGGTTGGGAGGCAACCCGACATTTTAAATTCTTCTTTTTACGTAGTGTGTTCATGGTTGTAGGACTTGGAAGGAGCAAAAATTGAATAAAAATCATCAAGGTATAAGATCTGCGGCACCACTGCATCGCGGGTGGTGCCACAGATGGACAAAAAAAGAAGAGAGTGGCAACCTGCATGCGGCACCTCCGCGACGCGGGTGGTTCCGCATATGATAAAGGTAAAAAATAAAAATTGGGTTGCACTATATATATATATATATATATGAAAGAGTATATAATAATGATGTATTTGGCAAATCAAATACCATGGTCTAATAATCAACCATTATGTTAGTTGATATTATTAGTATTAGTTGGAAATTTTGTGAAAGATTCAAAATTTCCTGCAGGATGACCTACATGCGACACCTCCGCATCGCGGGTGGTGGTGCACGGGTCGACCCGTCTGAAATTTCTTTTAAGTCTTTTAAAAGGTTAAAACGGCCATATTCTTCTATTCTTATTCTCTCTCTCACGAATTTCTCTCTTAAGCATACACTAAAACCCTTCCCCTCCTCCCTTCACTCACCACTCAAATATCACCACAAGGTAAGTATTCAAACCTTAGAATCATGAAATCCCCTTTCTTTTCCCTATAGTTCTTGAGTTTGTGAAAATTGCAAATTAAGGTTGTTTGGGTATGGGTGAAAACGGGTGAAGTTTGGTATTGTTGTGCTTGTGGTTGATGTTTAACACTAGAATAGTTATTCCTCATTGAAGAAAGATAGTTTCACAACCCCCATTGCTTCCAAACTTGAAAGGGAAGTTCTATGCCTACAAGGTGTTTGCTAAAATGTTCGAATGAAGTTTGTTGTAAAATTGCGAAGTCTTGAGTAGCAATGTAACATTAAACAACAAATGAACCCTTGGGCATCAATTTAAACCAAAAATATGAAAGATTGGATAGAATTTTGAGAAGAGAAAATTTGTGGAATTCTCCAACCATGCTTTCATAGCCATGAATTTTATTTGTTTTCTACTTGTTGTTTTTTATTTCGTAGGATTAATTAGGGTAGTTAACTGCTTTGTTTCTAATTTTTGTTGCGTAGTTGTAAATAAGTGTGGGGTCATCCCAACTCCAGAATTGAAAAAGCAAGTCATTCATAAGTACATGTAATAAAATTAAGTGTAGGGTCGTTGGCGACCCCATTTGGTTATTAAATTGTACTTACTTAGTGAAATACTTTATGATTGTAGGAACATGGGTCATTCAAAAGGCAAAACCACTACATCCTCATCCTCACATGGCACTAAAAGAGGTCGAGAAGTTACCCCCCCCCCCAAACAAAGAAAAGAACAAAGGTAGAGGGTAGCAAGAACCCTTCCACAACCTCCCTAAGGGTGATTTTCTCCGCCCTCGACCATATCTTAATGAAGAAGCTGAAGAGTGGTACAAAAGCTTTGACATCTCCGGCGGATATGTTCATGAAAGGGTGGTGGACCAAGTTCGCCTAAAAAGGAACTTCATAGAGATTTATGACCAAATCAGGGGAATGCCGTGGACTGTTGTCTTTGAAAGCTCAGGGCCGGTGAACATTGATCTTGTATTAGAATTCTATGCAAATATGGTGATGGTCAATTCTGAATTTTGGAAGCCAACGGTCCCCGTCCGAACCACCAACATTCCATTGTTCGCAGCTACTTTGTACGGAGTCATCGGTGCACCGGACTTGACTATCAAATCGTTAGAGGAGTTCATTGAGCGACCAGATTACCAAGCCATCCGGGAAACATTGTGCGGCCTGGGATCTCTTGCCACATGGGACCGTTTTGATGGCTCCAACAAACACAAGAGCATGTTGATGAGTAGCTTCATAAAATCAACCCAAGTGTGATTGTGACTGATCAACCAAAGAATCATGCCATTGGATCACTACACTGAAGTGTCTAAGGAACGGGTGTGCATGATATATTTCTTCATGATGGGTAAGCCTATAAATGTGAGACATTGGATGCTAAAGGAAATGCACCGAATGAGGGAAGGCAAGCATAAAAAGATATTATTTGGTAACACCATCACCAACTTGATCCTGAAAATAGATAGCGAAGTGGCGCATCGTCATGATAGGAAATTATAGGCCCCCACGAATATGCTTGACATATCTAATGTTAAAGAAACAGAGAAAGCGCCCAAGACTGTCTTGAAATCGGCAAAAGAGAGGTCGATGCAGTCTGTATTAATTACCTAAACCCACAAGATTCTGGTGTTGTAGGCTAAGCCAACCATTTATACCTCTCAAGGGTATATTAACATGCCTCATACACTGTCCTCTCGAATCGACTTTTGGGAGAAAATGTTGGTGGTTTGTCTGAGGATGAGAATGGACAGTCAAAATATTACGGCAATGAAGATGCCGACAAAGATGAATAGGAGTCAGAATGATAATGGCAATGAGGTCCAGGCAGATGTGGACTAGGATTTTGAGGATGATAACTAGGACCTAATGAACCTCGGGGAGTATCTCTCACAATACTTTTGCTTTAAAATTTTATATGCATTGGGGACAGTGCATAAAATAAGTAGGGGTGGAAGGTATATCTCGAATAGAGGATACGCATGCCGTAGGAGTTTATTTGTTTTTAGAGTAGTTAGTAGTAAAACCTGAAGAAAAAAAATAGAAAACTCATAAACACTCAAAAAGATTTTTCTTTAGTTTTGTAGTTTTATAAGATATTTGGTAGTGGCATGTAGTATCCGCTGGAATTTTTATTTTTCTTTTGAGTCATAGGATAGGCATGTCCCGACGCTGGATGAATGACGGCCATCTTAAGGGAAACATTAATCCAACATGTTAGATCATTTGAATGTTAGGTGCTCGGGTAAGGTAGTATATTGACGATATGAGCGATTATTGGTTTTGATAAAAAATATGTCTTGGAAAACAAATAACCTCTCTCGAAACTCTTTAAGTGGATTTTGTAAAACTCATGTATGACCCATCTAGCATTTATTATTATGTGTTGCTTATTTCGAGGGACAATATGGATCCTTCTTGAGTTTATTATGTGTCATGTGTGTGAGCTTATTTGCCTTATATTCCATGCTTAGTATTAATGTCTAGAACTTGCCCCGTGTGTTCGTAAAATAAAATGAAGTATGTTGTAACCTAGGGTGTGATAGAGGCGTTTCTTTGTTAGCTTACAAATTCTAGTTTAATCCACCAATGTGTACATATATTCTTAGTTAGCCCCGTTGAGTCTTTAGCCTTTTTCTTTGATAGTCGTTAATAAACTCATCCTTTTCGTTCGTATTAGCCTTAATTTGATCCAAATACTCCATAAGCATTTTAATGACAATTGAATGGATTGGAAGTTGGGATTCAAAATTAAAAAGGGGGTGTTTGTTGGCAAAATCTGGTAAATTCTATAGGTGTACTGAAAGAAGAATTGTGCTTGTTAGTTGGAAAGTCACTAAAGAAGAAAATAAATCAAAAAAGGGGTAGAAAAACAAAAATGTAGAATAAAATATTTCCCTTCTAACTTGAGATTTTAAAAGTGGTGCTTAAAGAAAATTGGGTGATTTTGGGTGAAAATGTGTTGGTTAGTGTTGGAATTGGCTGGTGAAGAGAAATGAGCAATATTGCTAAGTGTTGTAAGTATTAAAGTGCTTAGGGAGGTTAGTCACTATTTTAGCCAAAATATTCCCTACCCATCCCTTAGCCTACATTACAATCCGTTAATTCCTACTTGATCATAGGTTCAATACACTTATATTAGTGAAGCGGTTACACTACGGGCAAACCTATAGTTCATTGTATTTAGCATGCGATTTTCGTTGGGAGAGAGAGCGTATTTGTCAAATTCATGTCCATTTAAATATAAATTTGGTTAACTCGTGTGAGATATGAACTACTCTCTTGTGGTGAGGGTACGTAATTGACTAGAGATTGGTGAATGTTGGGTTCTTGATTAGGTAACATAATTGCTTTGCTTTGAGTGGTGTTGTTGAGTCGGGTGATTATTTTTTAAAATGAGTTGTTGAGTGAGAAGGTTGTTCGTGGTCTTTGAAATGTAAATATTTTTATTGGCGTAAATGTTATAGAATCGGCTCAATGTTTGTTACAAAATGAATTTTAAAAAGTCATCTTAGCTGAAGCCCGAGTAGACATGTTTGAATGGCATGATTGTAGGTTGTTAATAGGTTGAGAAGAGTAGGTGTTTGCTCGAGGTGATCAAGGTCTAAGTGTGCGATAGTGATATTTGGCATAAATATCTATATTTCGTGTTACTTTCCCGCAGTTTCTTAGTACTTTAATCGCCCATTTGTGACTAAAAGGTGGAATTTTGAGCTTATATTATTGTGTTTGCTATGTGTAGGTGTGATGAGCAAAATGAAGGCAAGTCCGAGCTTTTCGGGTATTTTGAAAGCATTTTACACAAAGTCGAAGTAGCCAAAGAATCAATCAACACTTCAAAAAAAATTAAAGACTATTTAAATCACTGAAGCACCTCGCGATGGGCATGTGATACGAGGGTGCCGCGTGAAGGTCATCACTCTGGAAACTATTTGCTCACTGGCGATGCATCCGCGATGCGGATGAGGAAGTCTCATGATGGACCTGCGGCGTGGAGGTCCCGCGTGCAGGTCGAGGGTCTGGAAATTTTTTACTATTTCACGATGGGCCCGCGATGTGGAGGTACCACGCGTCAGACCCAGTTTTCCTACTCCAATTGGGTTTAGATTCTATTTTACCCAAGACTATAAATATAGGGTTTTTACATTGTAATAGCGGCTATGACGTATTTTACTTAAGTTGGCACGTTGTTGGTACTAGTTTTCATCTCTTATCTTTATTTTCATCAAGTAAACCCTTATTTACTCATGAATTCTTATGATTATTCTCGAATCATGAATAGCTAAACTCTTTAAATTCTGGGGTTGTGGTATAGCCATAATTATTGATGTTTTATAAGTAATTAAATCTTAGTAGGTTATTCATATATGATTGTTTCCTTGCTTCTGTTCATAATTGCTTGATTGTCTGCGCAATAGTCGAGTTCTATTTAGTATCTAATATCATACTTGAGAAAGACCATATTAGATTAGAGAAGAAGTAACGAGAGTGTAATCTGCTTATCCCTAAAGTAGGGCTAGGATTTGTGGCTAGAATTTGTGGCTAGGATAGGAATATACTTTGACACCGCTTCAATTAGATACTATAGACTAAATGCATTCTTAACAGGGCAATTCCATAGGAATATAGGCGGCGAACTGTTCGAAATCGGCATGTAGTAATTCGGGAGAATGCTGCACGATTAATAATCCGATTAATTAGTAATCGTGAATAAATTTGCTAAGGTTAGTTACTTAAATAACGCAATAAGATTGGTGAACCAACCACGACCCGGGAATATTATTCTCTCAGTGATAAACTCAAAACATTACAAATTCTAGTAAACTAGTAGCTTGAATTACATAGTTATTTACTTTTTTTGTTTTAGTTATAAACAAAACAAACATCCTCTTTCATACTGCATAATTAGTAGTGATAGTGAATTCTCTTATAATCGTTGATCATAAGTCTATTTGGGAACGATATCCGACTTTATAAGTCTCTATATAACTTGGTGACCACGTATATTTGTGTGTGCGTTTGGGAGCAACACATTCCGTTCAATAATAAGTGGGTTTTTAGGTTTTTCAATTTTTTTTCAAAATAAGTGGTGTTTTAGGATTTCAAGAAGACTTTGGGCAGATTCTTCCAAGACTACCCTTATTTAAATAGTCAATATTCATTAACTGCCTTTTCTTTTTCTAGAAAATAATAAAACTTTATTAGGGGTAAGTTAGTAAAAACACTCCTAATTATCTTGGAGTGAATAATTTTTTAAGAGTGTGCATGAGCCTAAAAACCCACTTATTATGAAACGGGGAAGTAGTCCTTAAGAAAGAAAGAAGAATTAATCTAAACAGTTGTCTACGCTTAAAATAGAAATAGCCGCTAAATATATAATATATATAATTCATGTAGTATAATATAGTATATATAATCTTGTATAATCTATATATACCAGTTTGCGAAAATAAATTGTTAATCCACCTAGCTATTTGTGTAATGATTTTCTGATTTGTCTTTCCGTTCCATGACTTCATTCTTCAAAACATTGCACGGTTTTCCCTTCAAACCAGTTGGTCTTTAATTTCTGGGCTTGTCTTTAATTTTTGCTCTTCCTTGTATTTAATGAATCTTTTAAGACTAAAATGTCTCTCCTTGCATAAATTGGGACGGAGGGAGTATTGCTTTTTTATCCTTTCCTTCTTTTCTTTCTTCAATTTGTGAACTCAATTGTATTCTTGGTGAAAAGGGGTGGTGGAAGAAGACATTCTTTCTTCATTTCCTTCTGTTTTACTTAAATTGTGAAATCAATTGTACTTTTTATGGAAAAAGATGGGTTCAAAAGAATCAAGAATGTTGATGATAGGATCAGTGGCTCCAACTTGTAGATACAATGAATGCATAGGATGCAAGTACAAATGCAGAGCAGAGCAAGTGCCAGTTGAGGGGAATGACCCAATGAATAGCCATTACCACTACAAGTATGTTTGTCACCGCTAGCTAATTCTATTAACGTCACAACATAATAGCCAGCAGACTTCCAAGAAGAAGGGTACTTGGAAATTTTCATCATTTTTCCATTTATGGTCTTGTGAGAGTTTCAATAATGTTCTTTTTGAGGTTGGGTTGCGTTTGAATTTTGGTTTATAATCGAGTCTTTTGTCTTCTATAGTGTAATTCCGGTTGGTTGAATTTGATTGTATCAAAGTTTTTTTAAATCTAAATTATGCCTTTTTCTTCAAATGGAATGCGATTTTCTTAATCCTCGCCTGGGTTCTGTTGGTTTAGAATTCAGGAAGATATATGAAATTGGAATTGAGGAACAATTTGTATTGGTGGAGTTTGTACGTCTTAAGGTAGAGTTTGTTATCTTAAGGTATAGTTTGCATGCCTTAAGGTAGAATTTGAATTCACAAGGTAAAATTTATCGGCAAACTCTACCTTATAAGACATAGTTTGCCTTATGCATGAAGGCACATTTTGCCTTAAGATAGAGTTTGCTACGTTGAGATAAAGTTTGCATGTCTTAAGGTAGAGTTTGGATTCGCAATGTAGAGTTTAGATTCGCAAGGTAGAATTTGCCTGTAAACTCTACCTTATAAGGCATAGTTTACCTTATGCCTGAAGACAAACTCTGCCTTAAGATAGAGTTTGTTGCTTTAAGATAGAGTTTGCATGCCTTAGGTAGAGTTTTCCCTTATGCCCAAAGGCAAACTTTGCCTTAAGGTTGAGTTTTCATGCCTTAAGGTAGAGTTTGCATGCCTTACGATAGAGTTTGCTGCCTTAAGGTAGAGTTTGCTACCTTAAGGTAGAGTTTGTATGCGTTAAGGTAGAATTTGGATTCGCAAGGTAGAATTCACCTGCAAACTCTACCTTATAAGGTAGAGTTTGCCTTATGCCTGAAGACAAACTCTACCTTAATATAGAATTTGATTCGCAAGGCAGAATTTGCCTGCAAACTCTACTTTATAAGGCATAGTAAGGAAAACTCTGCCTTATTTGAAATAATTGAGTCATTATTCATCGAGATCCAGACCTTATGAATTATGATATATGAATTCCATTTGAGGCACTCAGTCACAAATAATCAACATTCCTTATTTCTATTTGATGTTTTTCCGTTGGATAAGCAGCAATGCTAGTATAATAGAAAGTTATAATTCATACACGTGTTAACAAAAAAAATTACTAACAGAGACATGCACACCCCGTTGCGTGAGGTTGTATTCCATCGAAGAGGTAATTCAGTAAATGAATTAAAGGTACTAATAAACATTTTTTCTTATAGTAATAATTAGATGTATGGTTACACAAATTGATAATAATATAGCAAATCGGATAGCATTTGAATAAAAAATGCTAAGTATCAAAGATTGTTTTTCAACAGTTCAAAGGAAACCCATCTCATAAAAAGCCTAAAAACTCGATTTACTGGGCCTTTGTTGTTATTGAGCCTGGCCCAAGCAGAGATTGGGTAAGGGCATGGAGGGATGGGCCAAGGCCAATCCCAAGCCCACTGCCCCACGTCGACTGCCACTGCCCAGGCCCCTGCTGGCGCCACTATTGCTTCTACCCGGACCCCTGTTGGCGCCACTATTGCTTCTGCCCGGACCCCTGTTGACTGCCACCACGTCCGCCACTGCTGCCTCCGCAGCCACAGCGGCCACCACCCTTACCACCATGGTCGTCGCCGCGATTTTTCCCACCATTATTTCTGTTGTGACCTTTTTTGCCACCACAATTGTTATGTTTTTTAGTATAATTTTCAGAGAATGGGGAAGAATCATCTGTTTCTCGGGATGTGGCAGCCACCATGGCAGAATTTGCTTCGGTTACGGCCTTTTTAGCTAACCCCGCATCTTCAAGAGTGAGCATGGAACGGGTTTGGTAGAAAGGAGGAAGAGGATTATTTTGGCGAAGGAGAGTTCCAACCCCATTATAGGCTTTGGTGAGGCCCGCAATCATTTGAAGAACGAGACGATCATTCGTGACCGACGCTCCAACGTTCTTAAGTTATAATTCCTTGAGCCTTTGACAATATGCAGAGCCATTCGGGAAATCCTCCATAGTCGTGTGGGAAAATTCTTGCTCAAGTGTTACGGCACGAAAATTTTTGTTATCTTGAAATATATCACGCAACCTATTCCAAGATTCCATTGTCGTTGTGTCGAGTTCAATAATTGTATGCAAGAGGTCCGTAGAGATGGTGAAATAAATTCACTGTAGGACCGTAGCATCAAGGGTTGCCCATAACTCCTTTTCGTCATCGGTCGATGACACCTTCTCCTTGCCTTTTTCCGGTTTGGCGATGTGATGGAGGACTTTATGAGACCTTGCGTGAATTTTAAAAAGCTTCGCCCATGTTGAATATTGGACGTTTTCCATTTCAAGTACGATGGGTATGTTGCTTTTGATGTTGGAGACTGCAAGAGCATGATGGAAAGTAGTCTTTGTGTCAGACATGGTTGAAGGGAAGAAATTTTGGGCGGAGGAGGAGAAAAATCGAGATAGGACACTGTGGAATAGAGGAAATAGGAGAAGATATGAAAATTTGCCCTAGGCTAACTGATACTATGAAAGAGGATAATCCCTTGATAATTTCCTTAGTTTAATTAGCTTATATACATGATATATAATAGTCATTCTAGGATATAATTACGGAAATCAAATATACACCTAACTAATACAAAAAATTACTAACAATATTTAAAGATACAAAAGATCACTAACAATATTTGAAGATCACTAATAATATCCACAGAATATATTTTGATATTTTCTATCAGTTTTGAATATGTAATTCTATTAATAGATAACAATAATTCTATCCCACAAATGAAATTTTTTGACATAAATCTGAATTAATGTAGATAGATACATTAATAGAGCAAAGTAGATAGATACTGACTACAAAAACAGGAGCAATACTAAAAGTGGAAAAGAGGACATATCTAGTCAAATTCAAAACCTCTGTCAATGAGGATTGCAGTTAACACTTTATGATTAATTGGTCATTTCCTATTTAACCATCACTTTTATTAGTGATATAGCCATAATATGTATGAAACCACCATATTAACCAATTAGCCTAAAAATCAAGATATATTTCGGTCCATAAGCCGGTAAAGTTTATTCATGGGCATGGATTATTCCTTTTTTGTTATTTAGTTCTTAATAAATTGCACATCAAACTACAATCTTCGAAATTATTGGTTCTTGACCCTTAGTAATATACTATGAACAAAAATATATTTAATTTCTTAATTCTCACTTCAAGGTTTGAAGCATAACATAATAAAGTTCAATAAAACGTCCCAATGATGCGTGAACACTACATAGCTATCCATATATGATATCTAGGGATGTACATAAATAATTGAAATCTCAATTATTGAAATGAACCGAAAATTTTGGTAATTCGATATTCGATACGGTATTCGAGAGTAAAGTTTCAAAATTATGAGATTCGGGTTCGGATTTGATACGAGATACTAATACCGTTTGATATTCAGTATTTCTCGACTACTGAATTAATTAATGGTATACCCCTGAATCCTAATTATATGAGACTAACAGGCCCATCAAATATCTTTATCAAGAGACAATATTAGTCCGCCCAAAGATTAAAGAAAACTTACCGTCCTTAGTAGTATGATGTTGTTTGTTAAACTGGTATCACGTTTGTGTACAATTGGTTATTTTGACTATGCTTTCAATTATCTTATGCTGGTACAGTTGGACATACATGCGGTTGTATAATACTTGAAGGTAGGTGATGTTCCCATGCCCCCCATTATGCGGCGGTAACAAAGTTGGTTAATCCAAAACAAAGGAGGGGTTAGGTTATAAAGAAAAACATAATTGTGTTGATTCTTCTGAATTCTGTCCATATATCTGGAAAGAATTTTGATGGTTTCAGTTATCGAAACTGAATTAATTTGTATCCTAGTACTGCAAATGTGCTTTAGCATCACATACTCCTTTTTAAGAATGCACTGTTATATTCTTATGGTTATAAACGCATGACAACTTTAATATGGTATTACTGAATACCATGCCAAATCGAAGTTTGATTATCGATTGCTGAATTACTTAATCGAATTTTTTCGGTTTGATATTTGAAACTTGAAATTTAAAAATATCGAACCGAATATTGAACATCCACCCCTAATGATATCGATTGGGTGTAATTATTTGTTATTTTGTTCTGGAGTTTTCATATAGATAGTAAGTAGGAATTAGAAAAGAAAAAAAGAAACCTGTCGGACTGGGGTGTGGGGGCTCCTGGAGTGGGAGATTCCACCTTTTGGAATAAGAAAAGAAAAAAAGAAAGAAGCATGGTGTACTACTACCATTATTGGATGTTTGAATTCACTTGCAAAGCCTTGCTACAAATAAGAATTGGATATTTTTTTATTAGCTGGCATGCATAAGTAAAGCTAATTATTAATTCCCATGGTCAAAATAGGTGAGAAATGGTGCTATATATGTCTCCATTTGGATAAATCTTGCTATTTCTGGCATAATAAATTAGGAGTTCAAAATGATTACTCTATTGTTAGTACTCCTAATTGGGAATTACTTGCAAGTAGCTAGAAGTAAATGATGGCAACGATTTATGATCATACTGAAGAAATAGATGTTAATTACTTCATTTAATAAAATAAAATTAACTCAATACACACAATGTAATTACATATAAATATTAACTTTGAAGAACGTTATCAAGTTAAAGGAAAAGAAGAGTACAAATTAAAAATATCGTTGCAAATAACACGTTGTCGTGTTGATATGATCAAGTATTATTCCTCTTTTTTATGGAAGTGTAGTTGGTATAACTTGGATTTATTGTTCAAAAAACAGTAAGTTTTCACATGGGAAGAGAAGCCAAGAAGTAATCTAATTCCAACAAAGCTTGATAAGGCATTAGTTCAATTATTGCACGGAAAATCTGGTGCAAGAAATTGGAAAAATATACTCCTATTTATTAATGTAAATTCAATATGCCCCAAAGGCAACAACCACACTCCCATTAGTTGGCTTGTCTTACTCTATGTGAAATTTGGACTCATTTTAAGTAAAATGATAGGTTTAAAATGGTGTTTTAAATATATTATTGAGCAGTTTTAGGAGCCGTTTGGACATAATTTGAAATCATGATGATTTGAAGTTGATATTTTATTTGGACATGAAATTTGAATTTCTTACGTTGTATTTTTTTCTTAATACATAAAAATCTCACAAGTTGTGAAAACCATCAGAACTTTCTCAATTCTTATACAATAATCTTATCAAATGAGTAAGTCATAGTTCATAACAAAATTAATACGCTACTAGAATGTCTTTCTAAAATATACATATCAATTGATCAAACTTTAGTTCAATAGAATGAAAAATTGAACATGAGTTGTAGTGTAACTACTCTTTAATATAATCATCTCACATGGTTGGTAAGAGTAAATTTGTTATAAATATACTACCAACTTGTAGATCTTTTAATATTTATATAAATGGTTGGTAAACATGATTGGTAAATATATCTACCAACTTATGGATCTATTTTTATAAAATATAAATTTATGGGTCAACTTTTACATTTAAAAATTTAAAATCATAATGAAATCGTGATTTGGAATCCCAAATCATGCCTTTTTGGATGATTTGAGATTTCATCTCATGAGATGAAATCACATGTCCAAATGATGTCCAAACAATTACTTAGTCCTTTAAGTTTGGTAAAAGTGAACACTTTTGATTTCTGTCAAATATTTAACAAACTCTGCCTGTTAAATTTTGTATAAAAAATAACAGGAAAATCTCGTAATATCAAATACCAAAAATAGATAAAATGTAGCAAAAATTGAACCTAAAAGAGTTACACCAAACCCCAAAAATAGCAAAAAAATACACCTTCAAATGTGAGTTCACGTTGAATCCTCTTTTTCTCCTGGTTCATGTTAAATCTAACACTCAGAGAGTTTATTTAATATTGTCGAAAATTAAAAATGTTCACTTTTGATAAACTTAAAGACCAAAACTACTCAAAATATAATTAAGGGACCATTTCTGTAATTTACTGCATGCACTAATTAACACTCATGGCTGTAGTTGACAAGTTAGCTTGAAATAAGGAAACAGGAAACAAAAGCCACTCTCGATATTTCAAAAACCTTATAAGAGTATATGTTTCAATAACACGTTACAAAAAAAATCTCGAGGAAGCAAAATAACACTAACAGATATGGCGAAATAATTGAGATATTTTTTGTGCTTAATAAACAATTTTAAATTCAAATCATTAGAATGAAGAATTACTTGATATAAAGCGATTTAATTCCTTTGATGAACTTACTCTCCATAACTCTGGATTAACCAAGACAGTAGGTTTCAACTTTCAAATAACTGATGCCCAAAATAAAAATAAGCAAGATAACAAAATATATATATATATATATATATATATATATATATATATATATATATATATATATATATATATATAAAGAATGTGGAGACAAATTAAGGAAAGTTAACGAATAACAAAAACAAAAGCATCACTAGCAAAGCATAGCACAGTACAGTAGAGTTGGATAATAATATCATTAAGCCATTATCAACAGTGTTGTCTTGGCTATTATATTTGTGTTATTAGAAATTATGATTAGCGTCACAGCTGTAATAAGCAACTTGAGAGGATCTTTTATGCGTTAATATTAACATTTGAACAAGTAAACAAATAAATAAATCACTATATTAACAGGCGGTATCATTTTCTTGCTTTGCTTACTATCTATATGTACCTAATTAGTACAATAAAAGGGACGATGTTCCCCTATCGCTTGTAGACACGCGTCTACTTAGAGGAAGTTTTTGTTTCTTTGAGCTCTCGCAATTGGACCTTTATTTGTAGAATTTATTTAGTTTGTTTAAAGTCATATCTATTTTTATATAAGCAAATTAATCCTGAGAGTCAACAAGATAAAATCCCAGATGATAATTTATTCCTACTTTTCCACTAAAGCTGATAATGATTATAATTGTAAAATAATACTACTACATATTTGTATTCTGTGTTTACAGTAGTACTATATACCATGCAATTTTATTTAAAATAAATTAATTTTTTGTACGAAAAACACGTGTCTTCCATATATTTGATTGATTTAAATATCAACAGCGTGCCGATACTGTTTTTCCATAATCAAACAATATTTCCAGTTTATACTTTATTTTTCTTTTTTTCCCCCATTATCCATAGTTGGAAGGCAAATCCATGGGAGTCAATCAAAAAGATATTAGGAGCCCATTCTCTTTAAATAATTAAGCAGCCAAGCCATCACTATTTTTCAAATTAAACTTTCATGGTTGTCGCTTTCTAACATATTAGAAAATGATGATATTGTTGTGAAAGAAATAATTCCTCCATTCTCTTCATTAATGAATGACTATATATAATTTATAATTTTCATAATATAAAAAATTCTATTCATACTCTACTCTCAAATTTTTATTCTATTTATACAAGAATTCTATAATTATGGTAAATGTACAATGCTAATTATATACCAAAAACATAATATACATGGTGTGTATACCATGTATATCACTGTCTCCCAATTGTCTTGGGTTTCCGTGATATACACGGTATACACAAGATAGTATACCGTGTATATTATGCGTGTATATTATGGTATATTTTCACACCCCTGCAGTTATAGTGGACGGTCTTCGTAGGCTGAGACTGTCCCTAAAATCTTCAAATAAGACCGACGGAAGACCCTTAGTAAAGATGTCTGCAATTTGATACATGGAAGGGACATGTAAGACGCGTACTTGTCCACGAGCTACCTTTTCGCGAACAAAATGGATATCCATCTCAATATGTTTAGTGCGCTGATGTTGAACCGACAGAAAGATATACAGCACTAATATTATCACAATATACCAAGGTAGCTTTTTGAATGGGAAAGTGAAGCTCCAAGAGAAGATTACGTAATCGACATGATTCAGAAACCACACTCGGCCTCTACACTGGAGCGTGATAAGGTAGTCTGTCATTTGGCAGACCATGAGACCAAGTTATCGCCAAGAAACATGCAGTAACCAGACGTAAAGTGTCTGGTGTCCGAACAGCCACCCCAATCAGCATCGGTATACGAGACAAGTGTAGAGGCTGATGATAGATAGAGATGCAAACCATAGTCAAGTGTTCCCTGGAGGTATCGGATAATGCGTTTGAGCGCATTCATGTGCTCCACGGTAGGATCATGCATAAACAAACACACATGCTATATGACATACGTAATATCCGGTCTCGTGAAAGTAAGATACTGAAGAGCTCCAGCAAGGTTGCGAAAGTGAGTGGGATCCTCGTAAGGTGTGCCAGCGGTAACACCTAGTTTGGTATCAACTGGAGTGGAAGTAGACTTACACGAGGACATACCAGCGCACTCAATTATCTCAGCGTCATACTTCCGTTGGGATAAAAACAACCCTCCGGCATGACGAGTGACACCAATCCCCAAGAAGTAACTCAAAGGCCCCAAGTCTTTCATAGCAAATTCAGAACTGAGTAGTGTCATGATAGACTTGCGTAAATCATCAAAAAAAGTTGTCAAGATAATATCATCCACATATAATAGAATATATGTCAATGAAGTACCACGACGATAGATGAACAGAGAATTATCATACCGGCTGTGAGAAAATCCAATAGTAGATACATAGTCTGCAAATCGCTTATACCAGGCCCGTGGGGCCTGCTTAAGCCCATATAAGGACTTCTTCAATAAACAAATATGATTAGGATATGTGGGGTCTCGGAAACCGAAGGGCTGATGCATGTAAACTGTCTCCTTAAGCTCACCATGTAAGAAATCATTCTTCACTTCTAGCTGATGAATGAGGCATGCCTTTGAAAGAGCCAAACTGAGAACAGTGCGAATGGAAGTCGGTTTGACCACCAGACTAAATGTCTCACCACAATCCACGTCAACCTGTTGAGTTTTACCATCACCTACAAGACGAGCCTTATGTCTCGCAAAAGAGCCATCAGAATTATCTTTATGAGTAAAAATCCACATATACCGAATAATATTAACACCAGAAGGACGGGGGACCAACTCCCACGTCTTATTATCAATAAGAGCATTAAATTCGTCATTCATAGTCAATTTCCAATTCGGGTCATTTAAGGCAAACACATGGTTACGTGGTAGAGGGGATTTAGAGACATTAGAATTGAGATTAAAATGTCATTTTGGTTTAAAAATACTCATTTGACTACGAGTAACTGGCCCTTGACTCGATGAGGAAGCGGGTGGATTTTGGGAAGTAGGCATGCTGGTTCAATGATGGAAACAGGGGCGGGAACGGAAACTAGGACAGTGGGTTGGACCATCGAACAAGATCGAGATCGATATCGGGTCGATGTCGCCCATCGGGCGATCGTGTGAACGATGGGGCCAGCAGGTAGTGGGCCCACTGGCGGATTTTAGGTGCGAGATAAGTTCGATAAATGATGGATAATATATGGGGATACCTCGTCATCTAAAAAATTATACGAACTAGGCCCAGGACTACTTACTTTAGCAAACAGAAATTGGGTTTCATCAAAAATAACATGACGACTAATTATGATTTTATTAGATGATAAATCAAAACATTTGTAACCATGATGATTAGATGGATAACCCGAAAACACACAAGCGGTAGAACGAGCTTGAAATTTGTTAAGTGTAGTTGACGGAAAGAGGGGATAACATAAGCACCCAAAGACCCTAAGATGTGAATACGAAGGATTCTTATTATAGAAGATTTTAAGAGGGGATGAATATGTCAATCCTTTGGTAGGAATAATGTTAAGGATATAAGTAGTCATTTGTAGAGCATGATGCCAAAAGGAAGGAGATATGGAAGCATGGACCAATAGAGTACGGACAATGTTATTAATGGTATGAATTTTGCGTTCGGCTTTTCCATTTTGTGAGGATGTATGAGGACAAGAGAAACAAAAAACTATGCCAACATCACAAAATTCTCGAAATACCCCATTATCATATTGAATATTTTTTATTTTCCGTTCGAAGTGGGTACGGACGAATGTTCTAAATTTTAAAAATGTGAAAAACACTTGAGATTTTTTTGCTAACGGAAAAGTCCATAAAAATTAGAATAATCATCCAAAAACTGAACATAATAACGGTGACCCAAAGAACCGAGAACGGGAGATGTCCATAAATCGCTGTGAATAATGTCAAAAGGCATCAAAGTACGAGAAGTGGAGACTACAAACAGTAATCTAACATGTTTTTCTAATGGACAAGAATGACAAATTAGAGTACTACGCGTACCCTTACAAGAAATAAAATTATTTTTATGTAAGGAAGACATAATTGACGACCCCTGATGACCTAGACGTGCATGCCACAAGGAAGGAGCAAGAGCAGCAAAGGTGGATGGCAAGGTGTGGCTCGTAGAAGTGGCGGTGAGTGGATAAAGCTCCCCCACACTATTGCATCTCATTAGAGGTATCTCTGTCTTGAAATCCTTTATAGAAAACTCAAAAGGATCAAAATTAACAGACACCCCATTATCAATGGTAAATTTACGGACTGACACTAATTTTTTAATTAAGTGTGAAGCATGAAGGACATTTTTCAAGGCAAGAGGCGGATGTGGGGAATTACATGAATAAAGAATCAGCATTTTCGTATACATTTCATAGACCTCCCTATTAGCCTACTAATAAAGAAAGTAAAGCACTAATGGGTTTCCGATGAAAAGAAGGAATAAGGAAGTTCTGAGTTAAATTTATTTTGCGTGTAAAGAATTTACCTTTTATACATATATATTAAATCTTGATAACTATTAGAGAATTTCCTTAATTTCGACACTGATCTAAAGTTAGAAGAAATACAATTTATCTTCACCACCTAAAAATATGGTTGAAACCTCTATTCTTCTTTTTACAAGACGAGATTCTAGAATTGGTCTTTTCACTACTTGACTACATGCACAAGTTGTTAATTAACTGTGTTCACACTATATATCTAGATAACCTTGGTCGCTAAGGGTCAAATTAAAGTGCTAATTTTGCTAATATTCTTGATAATGACTACTGGAATGATGCTAATACAATTAGAAAAATAAGGAAATTATCATTAAAAGCCAAACTTAATGCTAATAGTACAATTAAAGGAAGAAAAAGAGGAGCTAAAGCACTTGCCCTTGGACCCCATGCCATGTCTTATCAGCTAACCCAATTATTTGTTTTAATTTCATCTTTCTCCATTGCAATCCTACTCATTCTATATATTTTTCCTTCTCTTAGCAAACAATTCATTAAAACCCATGTCTCAAAATCAAATCTCTCCCTCGCAAATTCTCCACCCAATTTATATTGATATTTTTCTTTTTACAAAAAGAAAATAGAAAAAAGTTGTCTTGGTAGTGGTACAAATCACTCCTTTGGGCACAACTCTGAGATCAGGAACGCACAATTCAAGAAAAAATAAGATCGTCAGACCAGAAACCCCAGAAACTTTCAAACTATGATGTCAAGTGAGCAAAGAAGGGAAGTAAGAAAAGGATCATCATCATCAACGACCTCAACTCTAACACCATTTGACCATCATCATCAGCTATCACCACCACAGCCTCAGCTGAGTCGTTATGAATCTCAGAAACGTCGGGATTGGAACACTTTCGGACAATACTTGAAGAACCATAAACCCCCAGTTCCTTTATCCCAGTGCAACTACAACCACGTGTTAGAGTTTCTCCGGTACCTAGATCAATTCGGAAAAACTAAGGTACATTTAAATGGATGTATCTTTTTTGGACAAGTTGAGCAAGTAGGACCATGTACTTGTCCTCTTAAACAAGCATGGGGAAGTTTAGATGCACTAATTGGAAGGCTTAGAGCTGCTTATGAAGAAAATGGAGGATTACAAGAGACTAATCCATTTGCAAATAGTGCAATAAGAATTTACCTTCGTGAGGTAAGAGATTCTCAAGCTAAAGCAAGGGGAATTCCCTATAAGAAGAAGAAAAAGAGGAGGAAAATTCAAATTAATGCTAATAATAACAATGAGGCAAATTCTTCTTGATTATATCAAAGAGGAAATTAAACTAAATAAAGGGTAAAATTTCTTGCTTTGGTAATAAGAGGGTTAATTGCTTTAATTTGTTTTTGCGAATTTATATATGGTCATAGTTACATTTCAGTACTATGAGGATTAGTTGACTTCATATATGAAGTGAGATGCAATTTAATTTGTTGTTGCGGATTTATATATGGTCATAGTTACATTTCAATACTATGAGGATTAGTTGACCAAAAAGAAAAGGCTCAAGAAGGAACTGCACTCGAAGAATGGAAAGGCAGGCTGCGAAGGCGCTAATACGATTGTTCTCGAAGCAAAGGCCCATATATGAAGTGAGATGTAAGATATGTAGTGCTACTATACATAAAACATTAATTCTGATTAAGTTGTTTCTCTTCGTTTTCTTGGATATATATTCATTATATTGAAACCCTAAAAACTGTACAGCTTCGACTGGTTGATCCAGGTAAAATTAAATCTTTGATCTTTTACTTGAATTTAGGAATAATTGGAACCAGTACCGGAGAGGTAAACTTTGATCTTTTTACCTGAATTTAGGAATAATTGAACCGATAGCAAATATAGGATTTTCATTAAGAAATCTCAATATTTACAATATATTTATAATGGAATTTTTTTATTAGGGATAGTTTTAATAATACAATCCAACATAAGAAATTACATTTTTATAGCTATATTTTAATTTACATTTATATAATCATGTTTTAATTTACATTTACATAGTCACATTTTAACGGTACACAAACATTATACAACATTATATACCTGGAGTAGAATGTATCACTCTTATATAAAAGTGTATATGCAATATTATACAATAGCATATAATTTTATACACCGGAGACAATATATCAACTTGTAACACTTCACACAAAATTATACAAATGTTACCCCCTCCTCCATCGTTGTACCGACCATCCCTACTGCCACCGCCACTGCTAAATCAACTTTTCTATGTTGCTGCTACCCCTACCTTCTAAACATTGACCGCTGATAAACCAATAGATCAACGGAAAAGTTAAAAAAAAAAAAGCAAAATCAGCCCACAGTAGTCAAGGAACAATTAACACCAATTAGTCCAAGAATGAAGGAAACAGTAGCAAAACAAGATCGCCAGTCGGAGCTCCTGCGAGAAAACACAGCAGCGACAAAATGTCACAAAAGTGATCACTTCGTCGGGGTTCAAATCCTCGGCCAAATGGCTATATCCGGTGTTTTAGCCTTATCGCCACTGTCGCCGTAACTCCCACTCTGACCTCGCCAATTCCCCACCGCAGGAACATCTAGAGATCAACGCCTCTCAACTTTTAAAGACAAATCTACCCCTATCGCCACCGTCACTGCCATCGTAACCCTCACTCCAACCTCCGCCACCACCACTGTCACCCCCTCCCCACTCGATTTCTTCACTGCCGATCTAATATTCTCCCCGTTCCTCTCCGAGTTTGAAACGAACCCAAGAAATCGAGAAGGAAAAAGAGAAAGAAACAAAGAAGATGAAAGAGAAGTTAGAAGGAGAGAGAAGAAGCTGAAGGAAATCGATGAACTTTTTGGGTAATTTAAGAAATATTAGCTAATTCAGGTAAATATTTTTAAAAAATTGTCATACAGTGTTTTTTTTAAATTTGATATATACTGTGATTTTCCAGTAAAAGAGGTCCGGATGAACCCTTCTACCCCTCTAGCTCCGCCTAATGCAAACACGATCATTCTCCTTCTCTATTGAAACACACGTCTACACAGTGTTCTAAGGGGGGTCTTGCAGTTGATTTTTAATGTAATTTCTTTTCTTTTTTTTGCAAGTCCACTAGACTTTTTAAGACCTAGGGTTAATTTTTATTAATTTTCTCAAAGCAAATCACGATAGTTCTTTACAATGTAACCAAAATGCTAAGAAATGTCAAAATTAATCTAAAGAGTAGCTTAGGATTTATAACATATCCTAAGCTACTACTACAAATTGCTAAATACTGAAATAATAAGGAAACTATAGTAATATAAACCTTAGTATCAAGTCAGGTCCTATTGAGAACACATTCCCAGTCGAGAACTAGTCCAAATATCTTTTGAGTTGCACTATATTTGATGTGTACGTATATCCAGTGCATGAATTAATGTAACAGTAGAACAAATCTGCCCTGAAGCAGACCTGCACCAATTCATCTCCACAGTAATTAGTATTATTGACACACTTTGTTGTATTTGTGAGTGTAAAACTGGTACCTTTGTTCTCCTTTACACGAGTTTCAATCTCCACCAAAGTGAATCTACAACCTGCAAAAAAGAACTATGTTAGTAGAAAAAATACCATCATACTCTCCACTCATAGGACTTAGAGTATGATGGCAAAAACTCCTCCACTTCACACCACCATTAATCCACTTCAATATCTCCTCTTTGTTCTTATTCTCAAATAGGGGCTTGTCTTGTTCTGTACTTGTTATTCCTATTCAACTTTCTATACACATCTCTTTGTTGCCATTGTTGCTTGTGTGCACACAATCTTTGTGTAATCTTCTGTGAATTTTTCTTGTTATATAAACCTGCAAAAAGAGTACAATGTTAGTTTAAAAATTTCCGGATTTGAACATGGGGGCTTCCATCTCCTTCTTTTCTTCTATTCCTTGTTATCTTTTGTGCGGCCTAATTCCCAAGTATGTCTCTTTCATTTTGTCACTATTCACTATTCTCCTGCCTTGAGAGTTTAGATCCTGAAAATTTGAGACAACTAGTGTTCCCGCATCAAGTGCCAAATTAGCTAGATAATCAGCTAATTTGTTTTCTTCTCTGAGAGTATGAGTCACAATCGCTGTTTTCCCTCTCATAAGTCTTCATATCTCCTCCATTATTGTGATAATTTGTCAAGACACTTCCCAAACTCTTCCCACAATATTTTTAATCGACAGAGAATCAGTTTCTATCAAATTTTGTCCACATGTATTGTCTCCACGTATCTAAGGGCCTGTAAAATTGTCATAGCCTCAGCATGAGTGTTAGTACTGGGATCTCCCTCTATCTCCTTAGCCTGAGCTTGAATGATATCTCCTTTAGAATCTCTCATACTAAAGCCCCAGGAGCTCCTTCCTGGGTTTCCTCTTGATGCTCCATCAGTGTTCACCTTTACCCATTCAAATTCAGGTGGTTTTCAAATGACTTTAGTCACCCTAACAGCAGGACTATATCCATATAGGACCTCCACCGCAGTATTCCAATTATATGATGCATATTTAAAGTTTTTCCTTCTCACCTTCATGAACAGAATCAAAGTATGCATAATCTGATAGATCAACTTTGTGGTGGAAATCTTCCCCCCATGCCTCAATGTGTTCCTCCTTTTTCACAATTCCCAAATAATAATACAAGAAACTACTTGAAAAATATATCTTACTTGCTGTTGAGCTGGTATTTTCCACCACAAATTAATCAACTGAGTAAGATATAAATTCTCCATACTAATCCCTACAGGCCTATAAAAGATATCCATACATATTGAGCTACAGGGGAATGCAAGAAAAAATGAGATACATCTACTTTAGGATCATCACAACAATTGCATCTGGATGGGAACTGCATTCCCCATTTCTTTAAAGTATCATCCAAAGGTAAATTAGATTTTCATAATCTCCACATAAAGAAAGAAATCTTAATAGGCATACTTTTGATCCACATGAGCTTGTATACCTTATTAGTATCCTTCCTCTGTCTCATTAGCTGAAATGCAGGACCCACTGAAAATTTTCCCTTGGTTTCATTCCTCCAAATAGGTTTGTCTAATTCCTCAGTTTTCCTTGGTGCACATATATTCTGCAAGATATATTCCACAAAGTCCTGAGGAAGTATAATTCTGAGTATTTGTTCATTCCAAAGTCCCTCATTGGCAACATCCTTGACCAACACCATTGTCTGATCACACTCAAAAGTTGATGGGGTGGTGATATAATATTCCTAACCCAGTCCCGTTATTCCATCAGAAGTAAGAATTTCCTTTTTTGATTAGCCACCAAATATCATGCTCAATTTCATCCCTACATTTGAGCATTTTCTTCCAAATGTATGTGTTGGCTTTAGTTTGAACAACCATAGCATGATGTTTTTTCAGATATTGGTTGCTCATGCATCTTTTCCACAGTGGTTCTTTAGTTCTCATATTCCACCAAAGCTTAGCAAATAAAGCTTTAGCCATATCTTGCAAACTTCGAAACCCCATTCCTCCTTCATGTGGATGGCACAATACTGTCCATGTGGTCCAATGTCTGCTAGAATTTTCAACAAAGTTACTCAAAAAAAACTTAGCAAACATCCTATGTAGCTGTGCAAGAACTCCAGCAGGGGGATCACAAGCTAATAGTAGATGGATAGGTATACTTTGGAGAACATGTTTAATCAAGATTGTCCTTCCTCTAACAGATAGCAGTTTTCCAGTCCAAGAGCTCAACCTGTGTTGTACCTTATCCAAGAGTTCCTTATAGAAAATATTCTGCCTTCTGCTGTAGTATATTGGAACCCATAAATAGGTAAAGAGAAAGTCATTTCTTGGAATATTAGCTACTGTGGTCACCTGGTCAACCAACCCTTGAGAGGTTTGATGATGCATATAAACAACACTTTTGGATTTGTTGATCTTCTGTCCACTCACTTTCTCATAGCTTGCCAAAGTATCCATCACCAATTTTAGTGAATGCTTGTCTGCAGAGGCAAATATAATAGAGTCGTCAGCATATGCTAGGTGATTCACATATGGACTCTACTTTGGCATACCATACTCTTTGAAGTTATCTTTCTTATAAAGTTAAAGCCCTAGAAAAACATTTTGAAACCAAGATAAATAGAGTAGGTGATAAAGGATCCCCCTGCATTACTCCTCTACTAGATTTGAAAAAGCCTTGTGGTTGTCCATTAAGTAGTATAGAATACCAGTTATTAGAGACAATTCTATAAATCATATCAATCAGCATCTCTCCAAATTCCATTTTTCTCAAGACTTTAGTCAAAAAGAGCCATGAAACTCTATCATAAGACTTAGCCATGTCAAGTTTGATAACAACATTGGCTGGCTTGCCCCTTATTCTGATATCATGGACTATTTTTTAAACTAGCAGGATGTTCTCCACAATATTTCTCCCTTTGACAAAATATAAGTGATGGCAGAAGGTCCACCAATCTATTATGAATGATCCCGGAGAATACTTTGCTGGTTATATTACTTAGACTGATAGGTCTCATGTCAGCAAAAGTAGTAATTTCTTTCTTCTTAGGAATCAACACCAGGTTGGTACATGTAATGTATCTAGGTAATTCATGTCCACAGAAAAAAGATATCACCATTTTTTTCGTCTTTAGCAATAATATCCCAGCAAACCTGGAAAAATTTCCTGTATAACCATCTGGTCCTCCAGCACTATCTGCATTTAATCCAAATACTGCCTTTTTCACCTCTTCTTCCTCTGAAAACTCCTGGATTCTGGCCTTTTGTTCTGGTGTAATCATCTTGGGTATGTCTTTTAACATGTCAAATGAGAAGGGATGTCCTCTTCTCTGAATTGATCTGCATAAAATCGGGTAGCTTCCTGGGCAATATCCTCTTTTGATTCTAACCACACACCCTATGATCTTTAATTCCCTTCACCTGTAATCTGCTTCTTTTTTCATTAACATGAGCATGGAAAAAATTTATATTTCTGTCCCCATCAGTAAATCATTGCATTCATGCTTTTTGTTTCCAAAACTTCTCTTCAATTGCATAGAATCTAATTAAATCAGATTGCACCTTTTGTAGTTTCGCCCTGCTAATGCTGGTAGGATGTTGTTCAAATTCTTGTCCATATACCTGTACCACTTCTTCTAAGGTAGCTATCTATCTAAAAATGTCACCATGTGTCCCTGCTCCACTTGGCCAGTGCCTTACTTGCCTTTTCAATTTCATGTGAAAATTAAAAAAAGGGTAAGGACCATGCCATTCTTGCCAATTCTCTTTCACCACATTCAGAAAAGATTCATGTTCTACCTAGAAATCCAAAAATCTGAAAGGTCTCTTGATAGGGATAGTGTCTGCTCTGGTAGTTATGGCTGATAACGTCCAAATTCACTCCTCAAGTGAGAAAGTGTACACGGTCGTCGCAATATAATTTATCCAACTATGAGTCGGGGTCGAATCCCACAGGGAACAATATACTAGACGATTAAGCTAGTAAGAAGTTATCACTTTCTACACTAAGCCAAACACTTGATAATATATTGATTTTGAGAAAATAACAACTAATGCAAAAATGTAAAGTAACCTAGAAAGCAGCTAAAATGATCAATGACCACAAACATGGATACAAGGAAAATTGCTCTCAAATAACGATCCAATGTATTTCACGATTTTACAACTAAGAGTGAGTTTATGTTAATAAATAATGACTTCTAAGATCTCATCGTAAGTCTTTCAACCAAATTAATGAATTTTACTTTAAGCACTTTCAAGCCTTAGAGTGTGTAGTTAGGAACCATCAATTTAACCTCAAGTTAACTTTTCTATTCCTAGCTCAAGTTATTAGATGGGGTTTAAAGCCCCAAGTCCTTGTTATTTACTCTTTTCCTAACCTTTGCTTTCTTTTCCAAGCAAAATAAAGATATTTAGGCACAATCAATGTTGGCCACCATTAAAAGACATTAAAGTTTGAAGAATAAATAGAGAAACATTAACCCACTTTATTTAGAAGTAAAAACCATTCAATACATAAGCATAACAAGAGATTCAATCCGAACTTTAACAATGTATATTTTCATAAACAAATTTCAAGTGATGGAATAAAATACTACACACTTAAATAGTCAATACATAGCAAGGAATTGAAGATCTGAGTAAAGGAATAAGAAATTTCCCACCAAGTTCTTCAAATGTTCAATCCTCAAGTGTGGGTGCAAAAACCCTAGCTCTCCAAGCTTGTAAGAATGGCCAAAAATGAGAATAATATCTCCAAAGTCTTGCTTCAATAGATACAAAAGTTTCTGAATAAGAATATGACAAAAACAACCCAAATTTTCAGATTTCAGATCTGACCAAGTTTTGAAATTTCTCATTTCCTTCATTTTAGCTCCTTTTTGGCTTGTTTTCACTTGGTTTCTTCCAATACTCTTCTCAACAATACAAAACCTGTAAAACACCAAGTAAACCATACAAAATGCATTATTTTCTCAATTAAACACAACAAAAATCTAAGCTTAAAGAAGAGATAAGTTGGTAAAATACCAACTTATCAATGGCTAAGGGGGAATGATCTGACCCTTGTTTAATCAAATGCTCCACCTCAAGGTTAGAAAATAGACTTTGAAAAGCCTGATTTCCCAATCACATATCTAATCTCTTGAAAATACAAGCTGCATCTGATCTCCCATTCCACCAAGTATACATACTTCCCTTAAATCCCAAATCAGTCAACTGACATGTGTTTATACAATGTATAAAGTCTTCAGTTTCTGAGAATTGCACTGGAAGGCCTCCATATTTCTCTATATCATCTGTGATCACATTATAGTCTCCTCCCATTAATCATGGCAACTGTATGTTTGTTGCAGTGTCATATAAATCATCCCACAAATCAATTCTTGTATTCCTATCTGTGCTGTCATATACAATTGTCACACATAACTCTTGCCCATCATCAGTATTAGTAAGTTTGAAAAACTACATCTGGTCAGTATCCATCAGGATCTCCACTTGCATCTTGTCTTCCACAAATACCCATATTTTTCATTGATATTATGCCAAGTTGTGCCCATGTTGAGCCATAGTTTGTACATGTCAATGTGCCTATAGTATTGGAAAGGCTCCATAAGAGCTATAAAACTGACCTGTTTCTGCCTGTTGAGTATTAACAGACCTTATATTCCATATAAGTGAGCTATTCATTGAGAGTAGATTTTATAATAGACCTTCCTTGTTAGTACACCTCCTCCTACTTTAGGAGGTACACTTTTATCCCTTGTTTTATTTTGCTTCCCGTCCTTTCTGGCCTTGTCCATCAGTCTAGGAGATACTTCCCATCCTTTCTGGCCTTGTCCATCAGTCTAGGAGATACATCCCCTCTGTTATGCCCCTCCATTGTTGTTGAAGTGTTTTCTTGATCATTATCATCTCCAATATCTACTTCTGTCACAGCGTTTGTATCTTTTTGCTCTGCATTATCTGGTAGATTGATATTATGATTTCTTGCCACCTCTGATTGTTCTGCATGTTGATTTCCTTTGTTTTCAATTATTATGCCCTCATCATTGTCCCTAACTGTTTCTGGTACACTACAAGCTGTGTCAAAATGCCCTTCCTGACTGTCTGCTAGTGCTGATATTTCTGTTTCTATTATTGCTGCAGAATTATCAAATTGCTGCCTCTGACTTTTAGGTGCTGCTATTTGCTCCTCTTATTGTCCATCAGGTGGATGACCAAGAGGTTTGTTAGGTACATGTGCATGTTCCAACCCTTCCACTTGCTCTTTATTCCCTGATGTAGCACTATCCTGTATCATTATTGGTTTAGATACCTCATGCCCTTCTGCTGACTGCTTCTTTTATGCCTGCATCTTCTTTATGTTTGTATCCCCCTGAATATCCGTAATGGTCCTCTCAGAATCTTGTGTATCTGCCTGATTATCATTTTGCTTGTCTATATTATCTCTCTTGTCCTTGCCTTGTGAGTTGTCTTGTGCCTGCCTGATCTCATTTGTATCTGAATTCTCCTTGTTATGAGTAGGCTTACTTTCTTTCCCAAAAGTTGCCTTCACCCATGGCTTTGCTGATTCCCTGACTGTGTTGTTCCTTTTCTCATTTTGCTTCTCCTGTTCCATCTCTTAAGTTTCCCAAAGTACTAAACTTGTTAGTAGTATTAGCATTGTGAGTATGTTGCTTTGCTTTCCAGTTTTCAGGATTCCCAAGCACTCTGCCATTAGATAGAATTCTGGCAGAATTCTTATATGGATTCTTATAGCCCCTATAGTTCTGCCATTCACTATTTTTATTCCTTTCCTGTTCATGTTTCTTATTGACTTCCTGCTTGTTTTTATTTTTGTTTGCCTCTGCATATTTACCATTGTTCTGTTGTCTCTCAATGTGCCTATCACCATTGTTCATTCTTTGGCCCTGCTTTTGCACCTGTATGAGATCCATCAGCTTTGACTTCTTCCTCTTCATTCCCATAATGAGCAAGTTCTGGGTAATCACTCTGCATTCATATTCACCATGCTCCTGCAATCTACATTCCTTATAATACTTAGAAAGATGGTAATATTTTATTTGCACCTTCAGTCTTTATCATGTTCATTCTCACCGATTTGGGAAGATCTGACAACAGATCCACTAACACTTTGACCCTGGCACAACTAGGTCTAGTTCTGTTAATAGTAGCCGTATCCAATTGTATAGGCTTTCCCACAGGAGCTGCCAATGTGAAAAGTGATTCCTTTACATAGAAAGTATGCAGTAAATTGGGAAATGATATCCAAGCCACAGTCATAGATGTTTCTTCATCAACCTTGAATTTGGAATCATATATTAATGGTCGCATCTGATATGAATATCCCTCTTTGTCTTGGATATAATAAGCAAGTTTTGATGTTAAGTTTACAAAATCCTCCATGAGTGATAGTCTAATAAGAACATGCATGTTCCTAAGGAATCCGATAGTATACTTACCTTTAATTCCACATTGTGCGGGTATTATTTGACGCAATTGATCCATATCCGGCCACCCATAAGAGAATTTTCTAACAACAGCAAGTTGAAGGTTTTCTATGACCTCCATCCAGGCCACTTCATTTTCAGTCCATTTGACATATGGCTCTCCTTGTAAAAAAGATATTTTCTTCATTGGGATTGGTTGTACTGTGGGTAGAGAATTATTTAGAGTTTCAGGCTGTAATAGATTAGCGTATTATACTTTGTGGGTAGAGCATTGTGATGTGTCTGCAGTATGAATATCTGTCGGTGAAGGCTAGCCAGCCTCCAGAGGGAGCTGACCAGCGGCCATGGAGGCTATGGTCAAGATTGAAATTTACGATTTAGGATTTGCATGTAAGTAGGAAGAGAGTTCTTAATACTATCAAATTCCGGACAAATCAGATTCCAAAAATGCAGCAGAAAATTACCTAACAAAATAATTGTGTATCCAAGAGTCAAATATCAGATTCCGAACAAAGCAACGACCCAAATCAACAAAGATTTCAAATAAGATTTCCAGATTAGCGAATTTCAGGAACAAGAGTCTAACAACCGTCGTAATTCCTAGTTACACAATTCTAGCAACAAAAATCACAATAAACCAGATTCTAGTAGCAAAATTCCAAGTAGAAGAGAGAAGAGGAGATTGAGAAAGACAAAACCTGAAAACGTCAAAACCAAGAAGCCAACTGAGAAAGATTTATTCTGAACAGTGGCTGGATGAACACAAAACTCTCCCCAAAGTGTAACACCAGATCCTGGTCGGAGATGTCACGTCGACGTCGGAACAGCAATCGGAGAAAATTCTCGTCGGAAAGTGTAATGCCGGAGCGTGAGCCTCACGTAAGTGACTTCCAGCCGCCGGAGTCTAGGGTTCCGGTACCAGACCCCCTTTCGTTTGTTGAGAAAGAGTCTTTCGGTCATGTGACTGCTTACGTTTAATTTCGAGTGTGTAAAAGATACATATATGTATTTATTGATGATATGGGTGAGCAGTGCGGATTGATACGATAGTTTTTGCTTAGATATTGTTAATGATTTAAAATATTCATAAATTTATTATTATAATTTGAGTTCACTTCAAATTCGGAATCAGCCTCTGAGCATTAGCAAGTATTTTCTGCCTCTTTCTCTGCCTGGCTTCTCCTGATTTCTCCCTGGCTTCAAACTGTTATAAGCAATTTTTTTATAGTCAACATAATATATGATAGATATAGTCTTCCGATATGATTGATAAGCCATTAAGTAATACTAGCATTGTTATTTGTAGTTCGGGCTACTCCATAAAGAGACTTCTTTATTGCCAACAATAACACCCAGTAAAAACCTCACAATGTGAGGTCTGAAAAGGGTAGATCTGCATACACCCTACCTTTATCTCGAGGGGTAGAGCGACTGTTTTCGAGAGACCTTCGGCTCAAGACAAAAACCTAGGCACAGATAGAGCAAGAAAAACGATCAGACTCAGACATACAATTTAAGGCAGTATGAAAATGCTGAAAATGCTGGTATCAAAAGTGAATGGGTCATGCCAGCGCATTTTGAAAAGGAAAGGAACTAACATAGATACTCAAGCTTGTGGGCTTGGTAGAAGCGACTCTTTCTTTCGATTGAGCATCGGTACTTTTGGATACATAAGCTAAACACAGTACATTAAAGAACACCCAGCAGCAAAAATCGCACGCTACTATACAACAATATTGCGCCTACTAGTATGTTAAGCTAAGCGGACCCACAATAATCACACTACACTACCAGTCTATACGCGTAAGTAGTACTACACTCGACTACCTACTACCCTTCTACCATAATTCGTGTCCTCCACACCCCCCTATCTAAGGTAATGTCCTCAATAAGTTGCACCTTCGTCATATCCCTTCTAATCACATTTCCACAATACTTATTCGGCATATATCTACCTCTTTTAAACTCGTCCATAGCCAACCTCTCATACCTCCGCATAGGGGCATTTGTGTCTCTCTTCTGCACATGTCCGAACCATCTCAACTTCGCTTCGCGCATCTTGTCCTCCATCGAGGCCACTCCCACTCTGCCCCGGATATCATCATTTCTAATATTGTCCCTCCGTGTATGCCCACACATCCACCTCATCATCTTCATCTCCGCCACTTTCATCTTTTGGATGTGCGAAGTCTTGACCGGCCAACACTTCTCCCCATACAAAATCGTCGGTCTAACCACCACTTTATAGAACTTGCCTTTAAGTTTTGTTGGCACCTTTTTATCGCACAAGACTCCAGATGCAAGCCTCTATTTCAGCAACCCCTCCCCAATACGATGTGTGATATCATCATCAATCTCTACGTTCCCTTGGATAATAGACCCGAGGTACTTGAAGCTTCCTTTCTTCGGAATGACCTGGGTACCAAGTCCCACCTCCACGTCTGTCTCCAAGTCATTCCCGTTATTAAACTTGCACTCCAAGTATTCTGTCTTGGTCTTACTCAGCCTAAACCCCTTAGACTCCAGAGCATGTCTCCAGACCTCCAGCTTCGCGTTCACCCCGCTGCGGGTCTCATCAATCAAGATTATATCGTTTGCGAATAATATACATCATTGCACTTCTCATTGGATTTGTCGCGTCAATCCATCCATCACCAACGCAAATAAGAATGGACTAAGAGCTGAACCTTGGTGCAACCCCATCATCACTGGGAAATGCTCCCAAGTTTCCTCCTACTGTTCGTACCCTGGTCTTGGCTCCATCATACATATCATTGATCGTCCTAGTGTACGCCACATGTACACCTCTAACCTCCAAGCATTTCCATAGAACCTCCCTAGGGACTTTGTCGTATGCCTTCTCGAGGTCGATGAAAATCATATGTAAGTATCTCTTCCTCCCCCTATACTGCTCCATCAACCTCCTAATAAGATGAATGGCTTCTGTAGTCGAATGCCCCGACATGAATCCAAACTAATTCTCGGACATAGACACGCCTCTTCTCACCCTCATTTCCACGACCCTTTCCCAAAATTTCATAGTGTGGCTTAGCAGCTTGATACCCCTATAGTTGTTGCAACTCTGGATGTCACCTTTGTTCTTGTACAAAGAAATCATTGTACTCCACCTCCATTCGTCGGGCATAAATAGAAAATAATTATGCCCGTTGAAGTCCTTTTAATCTATTGCAATTTAATTTGCATTGTCGCTGAAAATTAAAATTTTCTTTTTAACGTTACATTAATCACATAAAAATATAAACTATTAAGATTCAATAGCTAAATACATGGTGATTGTATCATAAGCTGAGATCATAAACAATTACTCCTAAGTCCTATATAGGAAAAGGATCATTCTATTTTACTCCAGATAAGTGGAACTCTAACACATCGTAGGAGTTCAAAAAATTCCTGAAATTACAGATGTAGTTCAATCTCCAGTATTTCTTCTTAGATTCAATTCAATTGACAAAAATAATTGTGGTGTTTGAACTTAAAAACAAAATAATGTTAAAATTTATAAATTTTAAAATATGTACATGAGATAATGTGAATTTTTTTATTTCACACATGATACCTCTTTTGAATTACAAGTTGAAACTTTACAACTATGTTTTGGAGTTTGAACAAGCCTTGCTATAAAAAAAAAAACAGGATAAGTGAAACTTATACAATTGAGTCCATGTATCCCAAGTTGCACTGGGTATATATATGTACTTTTAAAAGTTCCCGTAAATTAATCAATGGTTTTGATCGGTTCAAATAATGTTTTCGTACTAAAAAGTGGCTAAAATTTATTAGTTTGAAACAGTGACTAGAACTTAATTAGTGATTCAAAGAGGGGCTATTTGCCCATTTCTCCCGATTTTCATTCATCTAAGATCAAATTAATGTTTTTTAATCATGCTTGGTGCACTGAAAAATTTTACTCGCACCCGGTATCAAGTGTTTAGCATAATAGTGGCTGTTAAACAAAAGGTGTTTGACTCTTAACATATAGTATAAAAAAAAGGTAATTGAGACGAAGTTATAGATTTGGTGATTTTGTTTATTTGTTTTGGTCAACCAGAATCAAGGCTTATAACGTAAAGGATAATTGGGGTCACTGACATGATCCGTTTTGCTACTTTTCTTATTTGTGACTTGCAATAACATATCTCATTTTGTCACTGTCAAAGCTATGTTCTTCGTATTTTCTAAAAATATTATCGTATTCATATCGAATCCTTTAAAAATATATTACTTTTAGAGGATTAATGTGCATGATGGCAATTTTGAAGAGTAGTTGCAACACAAGTAGTAGGTGAGATCATTTCTAAGGTTTGAATCTAGGTGGCTTTCGCTTAAAATTTTTGTAGAGTTTTCACTTAAAAGAAAATCCAGTTTTTCACAAAAATTGTTTTCCACCGAACACCAAAAGTTCCCTACCATATTGACAATCAAACAAGCTTCAATGTAAAATTTTCTCAAACAATATTTATGAATAGTAACAACCATGCTAGTTTATCCACATGTTTATTATGTCCCGCAGCTCTCAGGAACATGAATCCTAACCAAGGGGGGATCCACAGTTTCGGTAACCAGTTCACTTGAACCCATTAACTTTCGCCCAGACTTTGGATATGTGTTTAGAATTTCCTAAATATCTATAAATATTTGATTGTGAAACCATTTATCATTGTATATATAAACCTGAAGTCGCCTTAGGAACCCATAAAATTCAAATTTTTGATCCGTCTCTGATGCCCGACTACAAAATGACCTAAAGATGCAGGGGATATCATGGTTGTGCTATTATTTGAGAGTCACTCTTCAAGCACAAAGCTAAAGCACAAATGCTAGAATGAAAAAAGGGCACTGCAGAAGCAGTCATTTGCATGATATTCTTTCACTCAAGTCCTCAATTTGCTGCAACTATTGCTCACCTTGTCATAAATCACTGTGTAATTTATGCTGCTTATGTTCCTGAAGTAGCAGCCTAAATTGTCGTCATATTTATACATTTGTTGTGTGCCCGCGAGTCCACTGTCTATCGACCAGTCCTTTAAAACCATATAGCCCTGCGCTTTCTGCAGATTGTGAACCGAGCTGGCTGAGGATCCATACTTCGACCTCTTCAACCTCTTTTCATCGAATATCAAAGTCACATTTGAGATAGAAGCATAGGTTTGATCACCTATCTCGACACCATCAGAGTACAAGTTAAACTGAAACTTTTTAAAGGATTCAAGAGAGTCAAGGAAAAGATCGCATCTTGGCATAAACAGTGTCATTAAAGTCAATAATCTGATCAACAATTTGCAGGTTCGTGTCATTTCCCATTACCATGTTGTTACTATAACTTAAACTTTGAGATGACCTTGTAGTCACTGTTCCATAAGATGATTTTACCAATCCAGTTAATGAGATAGATCTACGAGCATTTGTCACAAAGGATCCATCAAGGCCAGTAAAATTGCTCGCGCGAGAAAATGAAAGGGACAAACTACTATACTCCAACAACCTCCCTTCTGATTTTACGCTCTTTTTATCCAACCAAAGGTGCAAATTTGCATCAACCTACCACACATTCAAAGCATTTGTGACACTGAATGAAAAATTATGAGAACTTCCATCTAAAATATTTCCTAATAACGGCGTAATTTCAATGTCATGAAGGAAGACCAAATGAACCAATTCCACTTATAGGTCTCCACAACAGATGATTAATACCTCCAGTATAAATCACAGTAAAAGGCCAAATTGCACCAACTACAACATCATCCAAACTTACTACTACCTCCCTAAAAGCACCATTCCCCGCTATATCAGTACGATGATTTGCAAGTAATATAATCATTTGGCAAATTTCCTTTACCAAAATTCATCATTCTCATGGAATGACACATAAATTTCCAATACAGCCCTATATGCATTTTGTGGGATTTTGAACTCTTTTGACTGTCCATATGTAGAATTCTCAATCTCAAACCACAAACCATCATTCAATGACAGATTTCTCGAAGTGGGTACGATTAAATCAGCCCAAGAATCAAATCCCTTAAACGAATTACCTGAAATTGGTTCTTTATCAGCAGGATAGAAATGAACAAAAATTTCCACATTATACACTCCAGTATATGTACTATCTATAATGTTCCCAATATAAACAGCAAGAGTTTGATTGGTCATGAGCAAAGAATAATACCTAGTAATGTCCTTCTTGACAGTCCATATAATTCCACCAGGCCTTGGCTCTGCAGTGTAACTCCTGAAAATTTCAACCCCGCCAAGCCAAACTCCGAAAATTCGATCAAATTGTCTTCCTTTACTCGTTGCTTTCCATTCAAGAACGATTTTGGATATTTTCTGAGATGAGCAATTCGAAGGGGTTGTGTAATTTGCGAGGACTGGTGGTTTCCCATATGTGTAGGCAAAGTCATGTTTGAGGACTAAGTAGGAACAAGGTTTGGTTTTTGGTAATTTTATAGGCTTAGTGACTTCAAAATAGGTAGTGGGAGTGTCATTCTTGGATATAAAGTCTAGATGAGTGGTGAGTTGTGATCTAAAGAGAGCTGCATTGTGGAGCCTTGATTTGAGTATTGAGAAACAAATGAAGAACAAGAAAGAGAGAACCATGAAAGGTATGCAAGAGAATATGTGGTTTTGTTGAGCAGGAAACAATGGCCTATGAAAGTGAAACTGTTTCCTAGTTTTCCTTGTTCTTTACGATTACTTGCAAATTCACCAAAATGATGACTTTATTCTAGCATATTTATAAAATAACAGCTACCGAAATAAGTAAAGCAAAATTCCGAAATATATGAGAATAATAACTTGCACGAGATCAGATAATGATACAATTCGTGAAGATTCCAAAAAGTAGAGCAATTAAAATGGATCTTGAAATATTATGACAAAAACTAACATGAAACCAGACACAATGATGAGTCATGAAAAATCCAACCGCGAGGATTTGAATTCTCCTCCAACTTTAATATACCTAAAAGATGTTTAATTTTGACAGTTGTACGCTAGTCTTATTATCCTTTATGTTTACCTAATATAGTTCGATATCAAAGTTTTTAAACATATTTCATATATATCTGCATTATATAAATGACGTAGGATAAATAATTAAATCTACCAGTTAGCTAATGTGAACCAAATAACTTCACATCAAAGGTTGTATTTTATTAGTTAGGCAAATCTAAATTATAGAAATATGACAACATTACAATATTAACTATGGGCGTTTTACCTCCTTTTTTTCCTTTGGAAGTTTGGGGAAAGGGGAGAATGTAAAGAGCAACAAACAAATGAAATTTACATACTGTACAGGCAGCTCCGAAGCCCTTATCTGTAATTTCTCGTATTCTTTTGAATTTATAATATAATGTCAATTAAGAGATCGATTCAAAAGGAAGAGTTGACCGGAGTCTCCGTTCAAAAGGAAAAGTTCCAAAGGTACATAAGAAGACAGAGATACTTCTGACGAGGCAAATCTGTATGTAGGCTGCAAAATCTTGCTACCTTTGGCACATGGAATAGTTAGAAGACGCGGACCAGTTCTCATCTGCCATATCTGCAGTAATAAACTCAAATGTCAAAACAAGCATAATCTCAAATACATCTCCAGATATACAATATCCTAGAGTTTACCCAAAAAAAGTTCATCAGATACAGTTGTCACAAGAAATCAACAAATGACACAGATATGTAATTGTGGTTTACGCTAATAATTATTTTGCAAAAGGATGGTAATTGTGGTCGTTTTGAGCTATTTCCAATGAAGTCTGAAGCATATACTTAAAAATGACACATACAGTTTTCACAAGAAATCAACAAATGACACAGTTATGTAATTGTGGTTTACGCTAATAATTATTTTGCAAAAGGATGGTAGTTGTGGTCGTTTTGAGTTATTTCCAATGAAGTCTGAAGCATATACTTAAAAATGGAGCAGAGAGTGCAGCAAACTACCTCAACAATCCCTTTACGCGGTGCATGAATTGCTAGACAGAGGCAATAATCACTCTTCACGCGTTCATGGTAAGCAGATCTAGACGTTTCAACGTCTTTCTTGGCAAGCATCTCAACAAAGAGGCAACTTGCATCACGATAACCCTGCAAACCAATATGATCATCATTATATCATGCAATAAACCTGTACGTGAAAAGATACCAAGGCCTTAGAGCTTGTTTGCTTTGGATCATTTCACCTGAACTACTCAAAAATCATTTGTTAAATCCAAGTTTCCAGTCAATATTCACATTCAGTTCTTATATGAAAAAAGATTCAGTGGAAGTAATAATCAAACATTATTCTACTGAAAGTGGACAAGTATATTTTCTTCGCTACTTATATAACCATTAACAATTTGGATAAAACAAACTAAACAAGTGATTATAAATAGGTGCACAGAAAGAACCTTCCACAGATGGACCACCACAAGGGCCTGAGTGTCTAAGAGTAAGATACGACCAAGAGAATCAGTTATTGCAGCCAAAGTACCACTAGGTGATAACGTGAGCTTCACACCCTTTCTAGGGTAATCCTTAAAGCAAGTCAAAAGGGAAGCTGTCAAAAAAGAAAGTTTACAATGACATTATGTCAGCTATACTGAAATCCAATTAGATGAAGAGTGTACGATAAAATCTGAAGTGCAATTGCATAAAACATGGAAGGCGAAAAAGAACAGCTATAAATTTATATTAGAAGGTGAACTATTGAGAACCTAGGACTTCCACTGAAAAACTGAGCAAAGGAAGAATCAGCCAGAAAATAACTTCAGCCTTCTCCACTTCACAATTTACACATACAACAACATACCCCAGTGAAATCCCACAACGTAGGGTCTGGGGAGGATAGAGCGTACGCAGACCTTACCTCTACCTTGGTAGGTAGAGCGGTTGTTTCCGAGAGACCCTCGGCTCAAGACAAAGCATAAGCACAAGCAAAGCAAAATCAAAGCAAGAGAAACGGTCAGACCCGGTCAAAAAAAAACTTAAAGCAGTATGAAAATGCTGGTATCAAAAGCGAGCAAACCATGATAGCGCATTCTGAAAAATTAAGCAGTAACTAACGCAGGTAAATAAGCTAAACGATAATAACACTACTAAAGAACACCTAGCAGCAGAAATCAAACTACAAGGGACTATAAAGCAATATTGCGCCTATTAGTATGATAGGCTAAACGGGCCTACAATAATAACACTACAACTACCAGTTTGCAATCGTAAGTAGGACTACGCTCCACTACCTACTACCATTTTATCCTAATCCGTGTCCTCCACAACCACCTATCTAAGGTCATGTCCTCAGTAAGTTGCACATGCGTCATATCCCGTCTAATCATCTCTCCCCAATACTTCTTCGGCCTACCTCTACCCCTCCTGAACTCGTCCATAGTCAATCTCTCACACATTCGCATCTCCTCTGCACATGCCCAAACCATCTCAATCTCGCTTTCCGCATCTTATCCTCCACCGAGGCCACTCCCACTTTGTCCCGGATATCATCATTTCTAATCATATCCCTCCTTGTATGCCCACACATCCATCTCAGCATCCTCATCTCCGCAACTTTCATCTTTGGATGTGCGAAGTCTTGACTGGCCAACACTTCGCCCCATACAACATAGTCGGTCTAACCACCGCCTTATAGAACTTGCCTTTAAGTTTTTGTGGCACCTTTTTGTCGCATAAGACTCCAGATGCGAGCCTCCATTTCATCCACCCTGTCCCTATACGATGTGTGACATCGTTAGGGCTGGCAATGGATCGGAGGTGGATCGGGTGGAGCTCAATCCGCCTCCACCCGCCAACTATTCATCCACCATCCGACCCATCCATTACCCTATTTTTTCTTCATCCACATCCGATCCACCCATCATCCACGGGTGAATCGGGTGGATCGAGTGCTTCGTGGATGAAAATTATAGCACAATCAGTTTGGTACTTTTGGTTTATTTTCCAGTTTTCATGCTATCTTGCTTTTCATACTATCTTGATTTACCATTATAATTTGATCTTGATCCCATTGTAATATTCCTCAACCTATTATATTGCTAACAATTATAGTCATATATAGAGTGATGTTCAACATAGAAAATGTCAATTATGTATAACGTAGTACAAAAATAACATTTTTGATACTAGGAATCATTGTTATTGTCATGTTGAAATTGAAAAAGAATTTCCGTTCGCTTTAGAAAAATAAAGACAATTATTGGAAATAAAACCAAGTACTAGTAACGACATGAGTCAGGGGTATCTTATCACTGAACTACACAAAAAATAACTAATTTATAAACGGGTTGATGGATGGATCGGGTGGTGGGTTGGATGTATGTCCACCCGAATCCGACCCGATCCATCACCTGATCCATCCGTCACCCGATTAAAATCCGTGTTTTGTCAGTTTTTCATCCATATAATCGGGTCGGGTGGATGGATATCCATAGGGTTAGGGTGAAATTGCCAGCCCTAGACATCGTCATCAATCTCTCCATCCCTTTAGATAATAGATCTGAAGTACTTGAAGCTTCCTTTCTTTGAAATGACCCGAGTACCAAGCCTCACCTCCAAGCATGTCTCAAGGTCGCTCCCGTTACTGAACTTACACTCCAAGTATTCCGTCTTGGTCCTACTCAGCCTGAACCCTTTAGACTCCAGAGTATGTCTCCAAACCTCCAGCTTAGCGTTCACTCCGATGCGAATCTCATCAATCAGGACTATGTCGTCTGTGAATAACATACATGGCACCTCCCCTTGGATTTGTCGCGTCAGTCCATCCATCACCAAGGCAAAGTAGAGACTACACAAGGCCTCAAGGCCCCTATACAGAAGAAGGGGAAGTCCCTATAAAGAATCATTGTTGTATTGTACTGATAATTCTATCATACTATTTTTCTTCTTTTTTTTTTATAAGGTAATTCTATCATACTATTTTCCTCGTACAAATTCTCCAACTTGCACCAAAGTGCCAACCCCATTTTAACTTTTTCTCCAACTAGTTACATTAGATAAGAACATGTTGTAACTTATTCAAGGGGAAAAAAGAGAGAAGAGGTTGAATCTTTGATTCAATCGCCTATACATCTAAAATACATTGCATGAGATAATGAAAGTTATAATTAGTACTGCAATTAACAGGGAGGGAGAAAGGGGAGGGGAGAAGGGATACATAGTTTTCAAAACTTTCAGACCCTTTATCCACGTTAATAAGCTTTCAAGATAAAAGAATTCATTTTAGGCCTATCGATTTTGCAAAACAAAACTGCTGTAATAATTCAGATAGCTGAATATCAAACGATTGACTAAAAGATCAGCATTATCGAAATAATAGTTGGTTATTGGCCAAAAGGGATACTGACTTGAACTGACTAGACATTATTATCATATTGAAACTGAATGAATTAAAGACACCTATTAAATTCTGGTGGAATCAGATAATAACCCAACCAAATAGGACCTTAACAAGGAGTACTTTTTTTGATGAAGTAAGATGGAGTACTTTGTAACAAGGCTTTAAGCCTGTTCTACCTTGTCTTTTGGTTCTCTTTTACTTCTTTAACTAATTTCAAATTCTTTTGCTCCTTTGGCTCCTCTTGGAGCTTGTAACTACAGCTCTCAGCAACTTTGATGCTGATCTTTTGGATGTCAATACAAGTTATTACCTTTCTCCAAAAAAAAAATTCTTTATGTTTCACTTTTTCTCCAGCAACTATATCACATCAATTCAACCTTTAGAAATCAGTGGAAACTTTAATTAAGAAGATCATTCATTAGACAAAGCACGCCCGCACCCCTAACTCCCAGACTTCATAACTAACTTTTGGCAACAATACCTTGATACTTATCAATGTCAATTGCTGCCCAGTGGCTTACAAACTACTTCCAAACTCGATGATAAACTTGTAGAAAAGAACACTTCTTTCAGTCGTGATCTCTAGATGGAAGTTCAAAGAAGCAAAGAAAGGATGGCAGGACGCTTGGAAGGTGAAAATTTTTGAGCTTTTGACATGTAAAAGCAATGAAATACGAACAACCTCTAGCTATTAAAATTAACTACACAGAGAGCAGAATAAGAAATTATATATAATGAAATACTATCTACCTCGAGCAAAAGGCTGAGGCTTTGGTTCTGGTCTTTTTGCAGGAGTCGGATCACTTCTCCATAACATTTTTGAGATAGAAGTTATTGTCGAAAAAGTTGCAGGCACAACCTTTGAGAGAATAGCCCCTACTATTGATCGGCTTCGGTCTACAAGAAGTCTTGAAAATGTAAAGAGAAATTCAATTTAGTAAATGAAGAAAGAAATAGGATTGTGACAGTAATTTTAGATTGAAAAATTATATGATCTTGAAAAAGAATCATAAACTGTAAATAATATACTGCAGACTAACCGATAAGCAGAAATCACAGCATCATCTCTAACAGTGATTGCGCAATAATAATGCTTACTTGACTGCCCAACAATAAAAGCAGCTGAATTCAAATACCAGAATAACTCCAGAAAATTTCCGAAAGTCATAGGACAAAATATAGCATCTCATTAGAGCTGTAAGAAATCATTTTGGTTTGTGCGCAATTATAGGTGAAGGTTTAGGGGGGTGAGAAAACAACAAATCCCAGTAGAAAAGTATGTCTTGTATAAAAGGAAGAGAGGAAAATACAGTGAGAAATTAAATTATTACCTGGAGCTCCAGCAAAGGAGGGGCATCAGACCAGTGATAGCAGCATCAACACATGGACCATACTTACTAACATTCCATATCTGGTATGGAAGCCTACCAAAAGTATCTGTAGAATTTTCAGAATCTCTCTGATCCCAGAACTGGGAGTGTCTCTCTCGAAACCACCTCTGAAGCATATTCTGCATTTTATTACGGACATGAATTAGCAGTATGGCATATGAGAACCTAAACTTGGTTCTAGATCTAAATGGATATGGAAAATTGAAAAATAAATGTTATATAGTTGATGAAGAAAAACTAACTTTAATTTTAACTGCGAGAATATTCGAGTACCTGAAAGTCTGATCCATCAAACCGAGCAATAACATCTGACATAACAACACAGACCTCTTCTGCTGATGCATCTTGGGTTATATCTCTCTTGGTACCACGGACTCTCAATCTGAGAATCTTTCCAGGGCTAACTATCTGCCACACAAAAGTTCTAGTAAGTTCGCTAATTATTTTTGGCACAGCAAGAAAACAACAAAAGATCTCAAAACTAAAGGCTTATAGGTTCCAAAATCTAGTCTTACATACATAGCACAATCAGTGTAGATGTCAAACTGAAAGGAAAAGTACAAAATGACCATCATAAACAAACTTTTTTTTTCTTCTTTGAGAATGACTCTATCATAAATGACAAATGAGAAGCATAAAACTTCTAAATAGCAAAACTAAGAGTAGCAGGATCCAGTGACCAAGTGGCAGTTTGGCCATGAATATTTTTTACTTTTTTCTGGGGTTTGAATTCCGGAAATCATGTTTGGCCATAAAATTCCAAAAAAAAAATCCATTTGAGAAACACCAAAAACTTGTTTTCACTTTATTCACTCCAAGTCACTCACAAAAATTCAAAAAACAAACACCAATTTGTATTCATGGTCAAACACAACTCCAATTTGCAAATACCAATTTTCAAATACTCATAATTTTCATGGCCAAACAGGCCCTAATAACATTTGCAAGTGGAAGAAAATACTGTCTAATTTAATGCAAGCACAGATGCAACTTCACTAAAATTCTTTCTGCATGTTAATCCCACTGCTTCCTCAATTACTACAATTTAGAGCCCGTTTGGATGGGCTTATGACTTTTGACTTAGTTAGGAATTCTAGCTTATGGCTTTTGACTTATTTTTGATATTTTGGCTTAAATTTTTTGTTTTACCCAAATACTACAAAAGTGCTTATAAGCGATTTTGGTTAAAAGCACTTAAAACAAGTCAATCCAAACAGGCTCTTAACTCCGTTACATAACCCCAATTTCCCCCCTAAATAGCTTCTTCACATAAACAATCAGTCTCAAATCAAATTCACAACGTACATTTATCATCACAAAAGAAAAAATAGCACAGTAACTAATCCACTGCATTTGCAAACTATGAACGGAAAATATTTACCTGTTTGTGAATTAGATCACCACGGAGAGAGTAAATCAACAAGTACCCACGAGAAGTACCCAAAGCTAACACTTTAATATCATCAAACACTAACCACTCAATCGCAGATATATACTCAGCGTCAATCGGGGAGAGTTCGGGTACGATATTAACCGGGTCGGATCTTTCGGACCAATGGAGAATGAGAACAAGAGAGCGGTTGGCTAATGCAATAGAATGAGTGTCGAGAGCAGCGAGGAGATTAGGGTTGTTTACAAGCCAACCTTCTTTCCCGGCGCAGGCTATGCATCCTAGCTCTGTCGTATGGTTTCGTCCGGCCATGACGGATCAGATGGAAAAATTAGAGTAACATCATCGGAAATTTCTCAAATCTAGGAGAGGGGCCCACTCTGCTATATAATTAATAATTCTACACTTCGGAAACTATACTAAAACCAAACTATTCTTCTTACTTTTCATATCCCACAAATTATTTAATTATCTCTTCTTCTTTTTTCATGTAATATTTTATTTTCTTTTTCATCATAATTTGATTATATATTTAATTTTTTTTCTTTTTTTATTTCTTTACTATTTATTCCTTTTTTATGATATAAAAAATATATTGAGATGATATCATGAAGGGATTCTTAAGTCCTTCATATGTGTCAACAATATTGCATGATACCATCATAGTATATATCATATACTATGATGGTATCATGAAGGAATGCATATACCATGATGGTATTATGAATGACTGCTTCAGTTATTCAAAAATAGTCTTTCATAATACAATTATGGTATATAAATCTGCACATATGATATCATGAAGGATTATTGAAGTTCTTAAATGCAAAAGTTCTCAACCCTTCATAATATAATCATGGTATAGATATATATTGAGGTAGTACATGTGTCACCAATCTTGCATGACAACATCATTTCATATTTTAGTTATTCAAAAAGAGTTATTCATGATATCATTATGGTATATAAATCTACGCAGATAGTATCATGGAGGATTGCTTCATTCCTTTTATTACATTTCTCAATCCTACATGATACCATTTGTGTAGATTTATATACCATGATAGTATTATAAATGACTCTCTTTGAATAGAGCGTTGATTTATTCCTTCAAGAAAAAATACAACTCAATTCTCTATTATACCCACATAGTATATCATAATATTATTAATATACCAACAAGGTATCATGAATGACTGACCCACACACTTATGAGTTCTCTATGATACCCGCATGGTATATATGATATACTAATAGAAAATCATAAAAGACTGATTTATTTCTTCAAGAAAAACTCGTCAGTGATATATGATACTCACATGATATATATCATAAACTGACGAGGTATCATAAAGGATTCATGCATTCCTTCAAAAAAAAAAATTGCTCAATCATTTACTATACTCATATGATATATATCATATACTACTGAGGTATCATAAATGACCCGTTAATTCCTTAATATATATATATATATATATATATATATATAACAAATAGTGTTTTGGCTTAATTTTTTTTAAAAAAGAACTAGAAAAAGACAAAATAAGAAAAGAAGACAAAACTAAAAGTAACTTTAGTATTTTATATTTTTAGTTTTCATTAATATAAAAATAATTTATTACTTTATTTTTTAATGTAATTCAATTTAATTTTAAAGTTTAAGTTATATTAATTTTCAAAAAGTGAAAAAGTATCACATACTAAGACGGAGGGATAACATCTATCTCAAATGGAGTAGTACTGTAGTAGTTGTGTCATTACTTTTTTAGGATGGGAAGAGACAATGAGCATAGAAATGATATACTCCTTCCGCCACAAATTAACCGGTTCTTTAGCTTAAACAAGCTTAAAAATTCAGAATTAAAGTTGGAGATTGTATTCAATTATACTTTTAATGCTTCCCCCATCTCATTTTATATGAATTTAATTTATATAATATTTAAAAAATAAAAAAAAGACTTTTAAAATTTATTGTCTAAAATTAAAATAACTCATAGAAATTTGTATGACTAGAAATCATTTTATTAAGGGTATAAAGATAAATATAAAGTTGAATTGTTAGAAAATGGTCATTCTTTTTAGGACTGACTAAAAAAAAGAGTGTCATATAAATTGAGACGGAAAGATTAATTGTTTTAAAGAAAAATTGCTCAAATCTAAAAAACTATCTAATAAATCAATAATGTCATGCGATCAGAGGTCACAGGTTCAAGGCGTGAAAACGGCCTCTTGCAGAAAATGCAAGGTAAGTCTGTGTACAATAGACCCTTGTGATCCGACGCTTTCTCGAACTCTACGCATAGTGGGAGCTTAGTGCACTGGGCTGCCCTTTTATTTAATAAATTAATAAATAGAGATAACTTAGTAAACTATACTTGAACGTTTCATTTCTCGAGAGTAAAATTACATGATTATAAATAATATTTTAAGATTTTTTTTAATATAGTGCTTTTTGTATGATTTTATATATTTAAATTTAAATTTTAAAATATTAAATCAATTTAATCTAATACTATAATTTTAAAAATTAGTCAATTTCACCATCAAAAATACTTTGGGAGGGAAAGAGTACTAATCAATCACTATGCTTTGTTATCTGCTCTGGTTAAAATACCCTTTATCCTATAAAGCAACACAGCCCTAAGCTCACTCCTTCCCCAAGTTGCTGTGAAAATTTTGTCGAAAATGCAGAACCAGAACTTGTCTGTATATAAAACCCTAAACCCTACCCTCTCAACTCTTCAATCACCATCTCTCACTCAATTCTTCAACCCTCTTCACAGAACCCTACCCCCAATCCCAATCACCTCCACAACTCCAAAGCGCCTCTCTATCCAATCCCACGACCACAAAACCACAATTTTCCGGCGAGATGTCCGATCCTTCGCCGGCCGGAAAAAAGAAAATTCCGGTGGTGGGCGTATCGAAGGAAGCGCGGAGTTCCGGCGACAAGCTAAAAGAAATGCTCGCCGGAAAAGCAAGAAATTAACTGAAAGCCTATTTTATAGACTCAAGAACCCTCAGGGAAACTACCCAGATAATTTTAGTGAAGAAGAACTTCAAATGATTGGTTTGGGGTATGATAGAATGGTTAGGTTTATGGAAAAAGATGACCCAAATCTCAAACACCCATATGATTGGTATAAATATGGTCAATTTGGACCATATTCTTGGCGTGGAGTTGTATTAGGTGAGCCTATTCGAGGTCGATTTTCGGATGAATGTGTATCGATGATTGGTGAAGTTAAGGATCAAGAAGAGTGGGAAAAGATAGAGCAACATGAAATGGCTCAAGAATTTCAGAATAGATTAGATGCAATGGATAAAAATGTGGGCTTTAGATATTTTTGGGTGTTTGTTAGGCATCCAAAATGGAGGATATCAGAATTTCCTTGGCAACAATGGACTTTAGTATCTGAAGTTGTAGTTGAAGCTGGAAATCAAAGGTTAGATAAATGGAATTTAATGGGGCGGCTCGGGAATAAGGCTAGGTCATTGATCACACAATGTGCATCATGGATGAGACCTGATATTGTATATGTACAAAGGCCTGTGTATCAGTGTAGGTTTGAACCTCAAGATGACTTTTTTAAGGCGTTAACACCGTTGCTTGATCCAGAAAGTGAAGATGATTTTTTGTTTGAGTTGGAGGATGATAAGGGAAGAGTGGAATTGTGTACTTATTTTGGTGGATTGTGTAAGATTGTGAGAGTGAATCCTAAGTCATTTGTGGATGATGTGGTAAAAGCGTTTGAGAAATTGAATGATGAGAAGAAGTCTAAGTGTTTGGGATTCTTGTTGGATAATCATCCTGTGCCTTTGCTGCATCCTTATACGAAAGAGTGGAAGGCGAAATTGGAGGATATGGAGATGGGTTGTGATGCACCGGATGATGATGATGATGATTATGGTAGTACTAATAACAAGGGAGAGACCGAGATTGTGGATTGGATTGAGGATGATGAAGATGAGGATCAGTACGACGTGGAGTTGGATGCAAGCGGAGATGAAGATGATGAGGATGGCGATTCAAGTCAAGAAGAGGATGCTAGATTCTGGGATGATGAATTTAAAAAGGCATTGGGCAGCAACCAAGCGATGGAAAAGTTTGCCACGAAATATATGGAGACAACTACAAAGTTTTATGAAAAGCATATAAATGCAATGGATGAGAGGGAAAAAGAAGTGGAGGAGGATGGTGGAGATGAATTGGCAATGAGAGGTGTTAGAGCTAAAGTAAGCCCAAAGGAGTGGGAGAATCTTGGGTTTGGTCCTTTTAGAAGGAAACTTAAGAAAGGTAAAATGCCTCCTGAATTGTTCATGAAAGCTGCAGTTAGACCATTCACTTATCGGAATCTGGTAAAGGAAATTGTTTTGACTAGACATGCTATACTAGAAGGTGAGATTGGTCAGAAGAAATGAGGCTTTGCAATTGGGTAGGACTAGATAGATTCCTTGTGCTGCATTGGATATTATACTGTAGAAAAGAATGTATTGTTACATTTTCTTGTATAATTTCATTTCAGGCGGAAAGTAGACTCGAAAATCTAAACATGTAACCGCGTATTCATTGTTTAAAATTTACTTAAGTTTCAGCTAATCAATTATGGCGGAAGTGGAAAGTTCAAGCATTTAAATTCACTACTAAAAAACTACCTCTGTTTCAGAACACAATTATCCCCCCTTTTAGTCATGGTATAAAAAGATTGTCTAAGCTTTGTTGTAAGCTAAAAACTGGATTTGTAAAGCTTTGTACCAAAAAGTTAATGAAACACTTGCGGATTTTTTTTTCTTTCGAAATCTTAAGTCAAAATGTAATTAAAAAGCAATTAGTAAAAGACGAATCGACAATCTTAAAAGTGAATTTAATAACACTCTGATATACATATAACCAGTTGCACAAAGAGAGGTGTTACGCACTCTCGCCCCACATTAGCGCAACGTCAGTGCCACGTTGGAAATCCTCTCATTTTTAATTATATATTTTTTTTCTTTTCTTTATTCATTTGATTTTCTTTTGTTAATTATATTCATACTAAATATTTAAAATCCTCTAATTATTATATTTCTTCATCAATAAATCACCCCACCACCCCCATCTCACCGGAAACATCATATCTGCCATCACCATCGCCATCAATTTCACCACTACCATTTGTACTAGATGCACCACCATTAAAGTTTCAGCTCTAACCTGCCATTGAAGCTTCAATTCGAAGCTCAATGAGTAGTCGAAAATGTTGTTGGGTTACCAATTTGGAATCTGTTTTTTTTTTTTTTTGCTGATTTGTTAGTCAAAATTAATTTGCAAGTAAAAGATGAAGGCTATGATGAAAAATGAAGAAGAAGAAGGGTTTGTGGGTTACTAAAATTATATCTTCTAAGAACATGAAGCAGATCTAAAAGGAAGAAATTAGCACCAAATTGAGTCTTCCACGTTGAATGACTCCACCACCCTACTTCTTACCATTCTCTTCATTATTCTGAGTTTTTTTTCCCGAGACATAAACATTTGGTAGGTGGAGGAGAACGGTGGTGAAATGAAGAAGAAGGGTTTGGGTTGGGGTAGGGGTGGCGTGAAGGTGAGGAGAAGGGGGTGGGGTGAAATGAAGAAAAAGGAATTGCAAAAATATTAGTTTTCTATTATTTAAAAATATTTTTTATTTTAATTTTGATTTCTTCATTTGCCTATTTTCTGAATTATAATTTTTTTTGCCACATTAGCATTTAGAGTGATGTTAAATTCACTTTTTAGATGATGAAGGGGGTAATAGATCGCCTTAATAATTTGAGTGTGATATCGAAATTTCGAATATAGTTTAAAAGTTAATCTATGTCTTTTGCCAAAGCAATTAGAATATCATGTCAATATGTTATCACATGTTTCATCGCCACCAGGAAAATTCCTAATTTTAAACTGATTTGTTAGTTTCGTATTAAGATACATTTTCCAGACGATGGATTTCTTCATAATTTTAAAGAACAGATGGTTTATGAAATTCTAATCCTTATCTCCCATTCCATGGTCCACTTAAGAAGACAACCCATTAATGCAAAAGGGATTTTGAGGTATTGGCTTGCAGAAAATGGAAGATAATTTAAATAAGAAAATCTTACTCCTGCAAAGCAATCAAAGGTATCTAAGGAAGAATTATTTACACAAATGTCTACTACTTTGCAGTGAAAGAGTTGTACGCATGTTCTCTTCTACTTCAGCTCAGATAGTTTCTACTTTCTACTATTGTAGAAGTTAACACAAAACAAAATGCTCATTGTCAAGTTTCCTTCCCAAAGAATTCCTCTGGAACATAAAATCTTAGTCCAATGGCCTGCAACCAAAAACAATGGAACCCCGTATTATACTTTGCATGCATTGAAGGTGTGCCATGCACACTTAATAACTTTTGAGGTGTGTCATCTTAAGAGGGGTGAAGGGCGGGGGGGGGGGGGGGAGAATATTGCTATGCAGCTGATTATTAATGCAAAAACGTTGATGCTATGGTTAGCCATTTGAAGAGAGTTTCTGAACCATATCCAAACAACCTAAATAGTAGCAGACTGGATGCACCATACAAGATGGCTTCAGCTGAAGCCGTCATTTCCTTGATGGAGTATAGATATACCTGTGAAAATCACTAATATGTCTAACAGAGATGAAACCTTGAACTCATAATTTCAAATGTGCAATAGGTTCGGTGGTAAAAACCTTTTGAACCCATCAAAGTTTAAATTCTTGATCCGCTTCTGATAATGGACCAAAGCATCATGCATATGTAGAGCAGTCAGTCCGAGTCAGGTAGGAATATGACACAAGTGGCATATAAAGGAAAGTTGAAAACAAGCATGCAACAATAATCATCATCTACTGCTAGCATACTAATCGGTTAGTGAGTACCTGTGCAAATTTAATATCAGCATCACTATGATCACCTTGTCTACCAGCAGCATCACCAACATAAAAAGATCTAAAATGACAATAAGCAAAGTTCTATTAGATTTGTCAAGCATTAGAAAACAAAACTTGATTTTAAAATTGGACTATTGAACAGGCGTTAATAAGCAACTTATCAGCTACCTTCTGACAGAGAATTAACCTTTATAACATCTAAGAAAAAACACTAGCTAGATCTAAAATGTAGATACACACAAACAGATCCAACCACCTGAATTGGGACACCAGCAACTTTAATAAATTGCTCAAGTCGTCCAATTTTCGAGTCCACAGCTGCCTGCTTATTTTTCTTCCAGCGCTCAATGTTGGATTCATTAGTAAATATTACCTGCATATATTAATAAAAAAAATAAGATGGCTGATTTAAAGATAACACGACCAACTTGTCAAACATACTTCAAATCCACCTAGTGACTTAATATACTGCAGCATATGAATTAAACATGTTATTAAGAGATTTCACTAGAAAAGGACGTCCACCAGCTTATAGCCGTCATTGTACAAGCTCTGCAGCTTCTCCGGGATTGAAGGATGCATCTGCACCAACTCTGAGAAAAATGGAACTCTCTCATTTCAAAGTAATGATTGTTTTGACTTGTCAAAAACATGACGATTCTTTTCTATCAAATCCTGTGTTTGTTTCATCCATTCTAAAGCTACTTTAAGCTCCAATCACACATAAATTTGTAGTTGCAATAACTATCATATACACTAACTCTCATCTCGAGAAGAGTTTTAGATAATATAAAACACAGGAAGAAGCCATACCTTTTCACAGATGTGTTCGCAAGACAACCATCAAAATCAAAGGCGGCAATTTTACTTGAAGCATGAAGCCCATCGTCCAAAACCCCCAAAAAAAGTACATAAAGTTGAAAAGCAAGATCTTCTGATCACATGTCAAACCAGTGCTAGAATAAAAGCCTTCATGCCATGCATCTGGTTCTGTATCTGATACTCTCCCATCCCATTCTAGGTCATACTACTTAAGACTAGCGCTATAATTAAGAGAAGTATGAATGGATCATTATATCATCATTGACCAAAGTAATGTGTTAAAATAATAGTTCGAACAGTGAAAAGGTTGGCAATATGTCAAAAAGATGTCACGTAAAATTGGAGAAGGAAAAAATTTAAGTGTAGAATGAGAATGATGAGAGAGAAGTTGCAGCTGTCGAGATGTTAGGCACCAGAAAGAAGAGTACATCTACATACTAGGACTTACATTTAGTTAGGGAGCAATCTACATGATCAAAGAAATATAAAGCATCCTACAGAGTAAATGTCTTGAATACCTAAACAGCAACGACCCTGGCCAACTACTACAGACACCAAAAAGCTATCTTCATGTACTCAATGGAAAACCTCATAGAACTTGAGTGTCAGTATTTTAGTTAAACAGTGAATCAAGTATAACCTCAGTAGAACTAACCTGTTCAAGATATATAATTGTCTGAAATGCCCTCCATTTTGGTAACAATGTAGCATTCTGAGAAAAGAAGTAGCTCTCCGTTAAAACAAAGTGCCAAATATCGGACCAATGACCTTTTTCTTTTGACAAATATAAAACTGCAACAAGAAATAATAGGTAGCTCAGAAGCTAAAAAGACCATTTATTTCCATATCTTCAAAATGAGGTGGTAAGGGGTCACACAATTAGCTAATAGCTAAATCAGGAAGCAGCTATTTGATAAGACATTGCCGTTGAAATGCTATTCTATGACAAATTTAAAACTATAAAGATAAAGACAATCACGGGTTACAAACTAAAGTTTCTGTTCTTAAATTTCCATCCACTTTTCACTTCTCTAGGATTTGGGGACAGGGGGTTACTGATTTTGACATATGCCAGATATCGTACCTTATAAGTGTCTCTCACATCAGAAGTAGAGAAGGCTATCTCCAACTCAGGTCCCTCATCAGTGGCAGACAGCTAAAAGAGTTTTTTTTTTCATGCAAGACATTCGTAGGGAGTTAGTTCAACTAAATGAGAAGGAGAGAAACACAAAGTGTTGAAGTGCAGCATAGAAAGGATGCAGAGACATAGCATGCAGCAGCATCACACAGCAACATTCCTACTCTAGTTTGTTAGAAGCTTGTTGGAGTTAGTTGTTTAGCTATTTCTACTTATATCATACTTGAATAAATAAGTGTGTAATTCACATTGCATGTGTAAGAAATAAGAGAAAAGCTCCCACAAAACTCTTCTCCTCTTGTTTATTCGAACTGCATTGTTTTTCTGCATTCCCAGTTGCACAATTCAGTGTGCAACTGTCCAAATCTCTTGCATGCAATTGATGATTGGTTCAGATCGAGGAAGTTAACATGGTATCAGAACAACAATAGGGAGAATCGAGGGATTTTCTGGCTGAGATTCGACTGGAAATCAAGGGATTCTCCATCGAAGTTTTGAGCTAATTTCGTATTTCTGTTCGAGTTTCTTTTTTTTTTCCAGTTCGAATTTCATTCCCAATCCTCATAGTATATTGCAAATGTGATTGATGGAGAATACATCTCCAAATGCGTCATTAACTGTCGATGAAAGTTCGAGTTCAAACTCGAACATTGTCGACCACAATCATCCATTATTTTTTAGTGCATCTGATACACCTGGAGCAGTACAAGTGGAAATTCAGATAATAGGTATGGATAATTATACTATGTGGAGTCGAGCTATGAAATTGACTCTGCTAACAAAAAATAAAATTGGATTTATTGATGGAACTGTTAAGAGACACACATATGGTGTTAATCAAGTGAAACAATGGGATCGATGTAATGCAATGGTCATCTCATGGATTATGAGGAATGTGAATAAAAATCTATTAAGTGGAATACTATACAGATCTATTGCACATACAGTGTGGAAGGATTTAAAAGAACGATTTGATAAGATTAATTTGTCTAGAGTATATCAACTGAAAAAGGAACTGGCTATGCTACATCAAGGTGTATCACATGTGTCTAGTTACTATTCGAAGATGAAGGATCTATGGGATGAAATTGATTCAATCATTCCTCCACCAACATGTGATTGTGACAGTCCTAGGGAATATATTGAACATTTGGCAAATCAGAGACTGTTAGAGTTTCTTATGGGTATCAATGATAGTTACAATCAAGCTAGGAGTCACATTCTGTTAATGTCACCTACTCCTAGTGTAAATCAAGCTTATGCTATGATTGCTCAGGATGAAAGTCAGAAGATGATCACAGGAAAGTATACAAGTATAGGAGAACAGGTTGAGCCTACTGCTTTGTTCAGCAAGTCATCACAGTTTAAGCAGAAGAAGCCTTATTCTTCAAATGCATTCTGTGACTTCTGTCAAATGAAGGGACACACTAGAGATACATGCTACAAGCTGATGTTTTGTGATTTCTGTAAGAACAAGGGACATGTAAGGGATAACTGCTATAGGATCATAGGCTATCCTTATGATTTTAAAGGTAAGAAGAAGGTCAATGTGGTTATGACAGGTGCTCACCACAGAGAACTTGATGGATCACATCATCATTATTATGGTGGATATGCAAATCAGAAGAATACAAGAAAGTTGAGACAATTATCTCAAAAGCAACATGAGCATATCAATTGCTTGTTGAGAATCCCCCACCAGACAAATATGACAAAGTGATCACAATGCTGAATCAACAAGCAGATGCTGGTGGATATCATGGCAATACAACAGTACCTGCTAGTGCACATCATGGCAATGCAACAGTACCTAGAGTCAACATGGCAAGTAAACCTGTATTTGATAAGGAACATAGTAGTTGGATAGTGGATTCAAGAGAAACTAATCATATAGTGAGTGATAAGGGCATGATTGAACAAATTGATTTCATAGACAATGCAGGACAAGTACAATTGTCTACTGGTGATACATCAGCAATTACTCAAACAGGAAGTTGCAGGTTGACAGGAGGTGATCTCATAGAATGTGCCAAGCTTTAAGTTCAATCTACTTTCAATTTCAAAGTTGACAAAAGAGTTAAGTTGCAGTGCAAGGTTTTTTTCTGATTTTTTTGTCCTACAGGATCTCTTCACTGGGAAGGTGAAGGAGATTGGTACAGAGGTAGATGGATTATACATGCTGGAGTCACAAAAGGGGTGTTCTAAGTTGACAAGAGTACAAGCACACATGTCAACTACAACTACAACATCTGAGCTGCAAGCAGGGCTCTGGCATAGAAGGATGTGGCATGTACCAATGAGTGTGCTTAGAAAGATTGATAGCATTGGTGATAAATTCAGTTTTACAATAAAGCATTGTGACATCTGTCCTTTGGCTAGACAAACAAGGAAGTCTTTTCCTGTTAGTAGTAGTAAGTCATATTCTGTCATTCAGTTGTTACAACTTGATGTATGGGGACCTTATAAAATTTCTATTTATTCTGGAATGAGATACTTTCTTACAGTAGTGGATGATTATACTAGATGGATTTGGGTGTTTCTACTGCATGCTAAGTCTGATGTATCCACTGTTTTTAGGAATTTGTTTGCATTAATCAGAACACAATATAATGTGGTGGTTAAGAGTGTTAGAACAGATAATGGTACAGAATTCATTAACAGTTCATGTGCTGAGTTGTTCAGTCAGCATGGAATTGTACATCAGAGCTCTTGTCCATACACTCCACAACAAAATGGAGTGTTGGAAAAGAGGCATAGACACATTTTGGAGGTGGCCAGAGCCATCAAGTTTCAAAGCCACTTGCCAGCAAGATTTTGGGGAGACTGTGTGGAAGTAGCAGTCTATGTGATTAACATAATACCATCTGTGGTAATAGGAGATGTGTCACCTTATGAGAAGTTGTTTAAAAGGGTACCTTCACTGTCTCATAGAAAGTGATAGGGTGTTTGTGTTATGCTACTAATCTGGTCAAAAGGGATAAGTTTGATGTTAGAGCTACTAAATCAGTGCTCCTTGGATATGCAACTAGACAAAAGAGATATAAATTACTTGATCTGGAGAGCAGGATTGTCTTTGTCAGCAGAGATGTAACCTTTTATGAAGATATTTTTCCCTTTGGACAGATCAGACAGTGTGATGTAGACACAAACATTGCAGGTTCAGATGTTGATTATTTTCCTATTCATGATACACATACTGATATGGCCTTGCAAGACCAGGTTATGGTTGAGAATGTTGCAGAACATGAAGGAATAGGATTGTCAACTGGAGATCAATTACCAGGTGAAGCAATACTAGGTACAAACACTGAAGGTGAAGGGTCTGATGTTGTTGATCCTACACAACCTGATGATGAAATTCCTGCACAGAATCAGTCTGAGAATATGTCATTCTCACATAATCATGCTCCCTTGAATAGCTTGGAAGCTAAGAGGTCTACCAGAGATAGAAGACCACCTACTTGAATGAAAGACTTCATTCAGCCTAGTGTAAATACAAGGAATGGGAAAACATGTCCATATCCTTTGTCTGATGTAGTTAGTTATGCTGGATTATCTGTGTCTTATCATAGTTTCATTGCCAAGATATCATAAGAGCATGAACTAAATTCATACTGTGAGGCAGTTAAAGATAAGAGGTGGATAAAAGCCATGAAAACTGAAATTCAGGCTTTAGAGGAAAACAAGACTTGGGAGATAGTTGATCTACCAAGTAACAAGAAGGCAATAGGCTGCAAGTGGGTGTACAAGATTAAGTATAAAGCATCAGGTGAAGTGAAGAGATTTAAAGCAAGGCTGGTGGCAAAAGGATACAACCAAAGGGAAGGATACCTTTTCACCAGTAGTGAATATGGTGACTATCAGATCAGACATCTATATGGCTGCTGCAAAAGGATGGGTTGTATACCAGATGGACCTTGCAAGGGGATCTCAATGAGGAAGTGTACATGAGTCTACCTCAAGGTTTTGCACATAAGCAAGGGAAGGCATGCAGGTTGCTTAAGTCTCTATATGGACTCAAGCAGGCTTCTAGACAGTGGAACATCAAGTTGACTACTGCCTTATTATCTTCTGGATTTACTTAGAGCCATTTGGATTATTCCCTGCTCACAAGAAAGGACAAAGACAGGATTGTTGATCTATGTGGATGATTTACTCATTACTGGGAATGATGCCAAGCTGATAGCTGAGACTAAAGCTACATTACAACAACATTTCAAGATTACGAATTTGGGGAGTTAAGATATTTTTTGGGTTTTGAATTTACCAGGAACAGAAGTGGCATTGTGATGCATCAGAGGAAGTATGCCCTTGAATTGATAGCAGACTTGGGCCTCACATGGGCAAAACCTGCAGGATCACCAATGGAGTTGAATGCAAAATTGACTTCTGTTGTGTTTGATCAACATGTAAATGATGCAGCAACTGCTGAAGGATCTGAGGAGGTGATCAATGATCCATTATTAGAAGATCCCACATGTTATCAGAGGCTAATTGAAAGGCTTCTATATCTGACCAACACAAGTCCAGACATTGCCTTTGCAGTTCAGAGTTTAAGCCAATTCATGCAAGCACTAAAGGCATCACATCAGGTGGCAGCTGAGAGGGTAGTTAGATACGTTAAACAGGCACCAGGTTTAGGCATTTTTATGCCTGCAGGGGGCACCAACATGTTGACTGCATACTGTGATGCTGATTGGGCGTCCTGTCCAAATACTTGGAGATCAGTTACAGGTTATCTTGTATTTTTTGACTCCTCTCTTGTCTCCTGGAAGTCCAAGAAACAACTCACCATATCCAGAAGTTTTGATGAAGCTTGGCTTCAATAGTAGTAGAAGTAGTGTGGATTTCTGGTTTATTTGCAGAATTGAATGTCTGTTTGCAGCTTCCTATTTCAGTATATAGTGATAGCAAATCTGCTATTCAGATTATTGCTAACCCAGTGTTTCATGAGCGTACAAAACATATAGATATTGATTGCCATTTCATCCGGGAAAAGGTTCAACAAGGTCTGGTATCTACTTTACATATAGCCACTGCAGAACAACCAGCAGACTTGCTGACCAAGAGCTTGACACAAGGTCATCATGTTCATTTATTGTCCAAGCTAGGTCTGAAGAATCTGTTCTCAATACCTAGCTTGTAGGGGGGGTGTTGAAGTACAACATAGAAAGGGATGCAGAGACATAGCATGCAACAACATCACACAACAACATTCCTACTCTAGTTTGTTAGAGTTTGATAGAAGCTTGTTGGAGTTTGTTGTTAAGCTATTTCTACTTATCTCATACTTGTATAAATAAGTGTGTAATTCACATTGCATGTGTAAGAAATAAGAGAAAAGCTCCCACAAAACTCTTCTCCTCTTCTTATTCGAAATGCATTGTTTTTCTGCATTCCCAGTTGCACAATTCAGTGTGCAACTGTCCAAATCTCTTGCATGCAATTGATGATTGGTTCAGATCGAGGAAGTTAACACAAAGAGATGCTACAAGAACATGGAACATACTGCTAATGTAATTGCGCAGACTAATAAACGAATTCATTTTTTTATTCAAGTTTTACCGGAGGCTAAAGTCTTATTTTATTGCCAACTTCAGTGCTGGATACCGAAAATGAAAAGCAAAGACAAATTTTGTTGTCAGGTAAAGCCCAAAGCTTCCCTGACCTTGTATGGGAAGAAGCCAACCATCTCTCATTTGTATGAACAACAGTTTTAGCTGTAAGCATTTAACAAACAGAGCACCAAAAACAAAATTTGCATTCTGGACCGACTAGATGATTTATACATGCATGTTAAGGTTTTCCCTGACAAGTGATAACATAGTTCCGACTAGGGGTGGCAAATGGGCGGGTTGGGCTGAATTTGGGCGGGTCAAAATGGGTTGAGTTAATAAATAACTCGCACAAATGTTACTTGGGTTTCAATGGGCTAAAAAGTGGGTCAAAACTCAACTCTCACAATTCTTACTAAGCTTTAATTGCCTTATTTATTTTTTTATAATTTTTTAGTACCTAATAAATTATTATTTTTCTTTATTATGGCTATATATAACATATCAAATAAAAAAACAATCTTTTTGAACATATTTTGATAGATTTCTCATGGATCAATTTGGGCTAGATATCCACCCAAATTTTGATGGGTTGAACTAACAAATGGGAGGGTCAATAACCCGCCCAAACTTGAATGGGTTTGGGGGGATTGTGGTTTCATGGGTTAAGTTTGTCACTTCTACTTCCGACAGACCAGAGAGTATAAATGTGTCCTGATTATTCTTCATATGTTCCATAATCCTTTGACATGCCATAGAGAATGATGCTTTTCCTTCGCTAAACGTCTAAACCCCCACAACAACAATGAGTGAGTAAAATTGGTGAATACTCTTGACACCATCAATCCTTGTTCATTGATTTCTGCTTCAATGCACAAGTTTCTAAGAAAGGGTATAAGTTATAAAATTGTCATCCATGACCAATTGCTTATGTACTTGACACTAGGATACTGGATATCTAAAGAAAGAAGGCAGCGGTATAATAACATTTAGGTGCAATTATCAACAAAAAAAGAACATCTAGGTGTGTGATGCTTTATGGAATCGAAATAATATGCTAAATCTTTCTCTAGAATGGAGTTCGATTTGTCTTCAAAGGGATAAAAATAAATACTTTTTGTCATCCCAAAGACAGAGAGCCCTAGGAAACCTAGAAAGAAAAAAATCAATTGAGGAACGACTTATAACAAAATGTCTATGAAGTGAAAAAATAGTGCATTCATCTGCAATCAAGATTCTCCATAATCTTACAACGCATATACTTACAAGTTACAACAACATATCCGGTGTAATCCCACAAGTGAGGTCTAGGGAGGGTAGGATGTGTGCAGACCTTCTCCCTACCTTTGTGAGGTAGAGAGGCTTTTCCGATAGACCTACTGCACAAATACTTAATCACTCAAATATGCTATATTCATGGGAGGACAATTTCGGCAACTTATAGTACCAACTAAGCTTTCCCATTGGAGAATACTTAAGCTGTTATGCACATTCTATAAAACTAACTGTACCACTAACTGTACTGAATATACTTTACCTATACTTCTATAAAACTTAGTCAAAGTACATGCAAGTGGATACAAAATATATTCAAGTTGTGGCTTCTAGTTTCCTTTTAAGCATAAAAATTACATCTACTGGAAACTTCGAGTGGAAACTGAAATATTTACCTTTAGTCGCTTTTGCTTGCTTAGTTCCTGCTCTGAGTCTTCCTTCTCATTTGTTTTACAAGCCAGATGCAGGAAATGAGTGAGAATAAATAAGCTAGTAGCACAAACCAGATACACTAGCACTTCTTTACCTGTGCACAAATTTCCTTTTGTTTTCTGTCAATCTTGTCTGTGTCTGCATCGGGAACCTGTGAGTGAATCATTTCATTGTCAGCACAAGTGAATTTCCAACAAACTGACTTACTCGACAGGGTACCTTAGCTTTAAAATCTATATAATCAAAGGCGGATCAGGATTTAAACTCTATGGGTTCAATCTTAAGATTCTTAGCATTGAACTTATTATATTTTTAAAGTTAGGGGTTCATATGTATTATTTATTACAATTTTAGTAATTTTTTACACATAAATTTATGATCTGCGTCGAAAGTTAGGGGTTGAACCCCTACCTAGAGTGCTAGATACGCCTCTGTATATAATAGTATAAACTTGAGAATAAAATAAGTCTGGCAAAGCTTCAAACTTCAGGAAGTAAAAGCAAAAGGTGAAAAAAGTTGGCAACTCAACTCTATTACAACATAAGTTGAAACATCTATCGGTTAACGAAAACTAGAAAAGGATTTGAAGCGCGACTTAGCCAAACTCAAGATCTTGAGATTTTAAATAGTGGAAATTCTAAGTGGAGTCAATTTCAGCCTATCAATATTTCGAAAAAGTAAGCTGCTACTAAAGATATTAAAAAAGGTAAGCTGCTATCTGAGCTATTCCATTTTACATGTTATGCTACCATAACAGCCATTTTATATACTAAAAATGCCTAAAGAATATAAACATTAAATAAGACTGCACCTTCTGCAAAGTTAAAATCTCTTTGTTAATCAATTTCTCCAAAGCTTCTTTGTCTTCGCTCTGCACAAAATCAGAAAGACAAGCTTAGCTATAACAACTTTTTATCTATAAAATAAAACACCGTAAAAATACTATAGTTTATCTACAATTCAAGATAGCACAAAAAGGTTATGTAATACAACAAAATTTTACCATCATTTTTATGAACAGCAAGAATATATTTCAATTAACAATCCAATTGAAACTCCACATGCAAAAAAGTGCTTAAAACAACAATACAATGCATGAATTAAAACTTCTCTTTTTCATTTTTTTTCAATTTAGTCTAATTTCTAGAAATATATACCTGGAGTGATGAGAATCCAGTGATGTCTTCACCGAGGAAACGAAATCAGAATTGAAAGGAAAACAATCAATGTGATGCCATTGCGGCGATCTTTTCGTTACATGCTGAGCGACCTGTTGGAGAAACAAATAGTAGAAGAAATCTAGGGTTATAATTGTAGGAGTATTCCTTTTCCCGCCATTGAAGACAGTGGTTGGACGGGTACTTCAACGGTTCAACCTAAAGAGTCATTTTTTTTCTTTTGAAACGTGTATATTACTGTACTACCTTTTTTATGAGTTTTTTCATTTCATTTGAAAATATCTGCTTCAATTTAGGTACCACATTTCAAATTAAGTTTTTTTTATTGTAATTTTATAAATATTTGAATTACTAATTGTTATAATTTATAATATTTTATATATAAATTTAAGTATATAAATTTTATTTAAAAATTACATATTAATATCCACGGTCAAACATTTTATTTAGGAATTAGCAATTCCGAGATGATTTATAATGCAATTGTAATATTATTTCGTAGACACTTGATTTGAGATAATAATACCGGAATTATTAAAGCGAGATAAAATAACAAAATGACACATTTATCCTTCTTCAATCGTTTTGCCCAAAGTTTAAAGAAATACATGATTAAAATAAAATTTATCACAAATTAAGTTTATATTACATCATATATATTTCCTTTTTAATCAAATGAATCAATATCTACTTATAAAAATATATCCACTAAGCAATCCATTCATTGTCACGGTCGATCACTGTATTATAATATTAGAATAACTTATTCTTATTCAAATGACTTATAAGTGAGAAATAAGTTGTTATTAGTATTGAGAAAAATCACTTCATGAGTATAAGTAAGCATTTGGATATGATTTGGTTAAAGTTTTGATTTTAAAAATTTTAATATGTATTTAAATGTTGAATTGTATTTGTGTGTATATATATATATATATAAATTGTATGTGAAAATCATAATTGACCAATTGTAAAACAAATATATATCTTAAAAGAATCTCCAAATATTTATTCAAATATTTGAATTAAATCAAGTCTATTCTTTTTGCACAAAAAAGAAGGTTTATTCTCTTACTCCTCTATCTCAGTTTATATGACACACTTTTTTTAATCAATCAAAATAAAAAATATATTTTCTTATTTGACATAATTTTAATACGTGAATAATTATCTTCCATACCAATAACCAAATGACCCCTTAATAGTTTCCTTTTTTAAAAAATTCAAAAGTTGTACTTCCTTCGTCTAAAAAAGATTGGCCTAGTCTGACACATAAATTTTAAGAAATAAATGAATACTTTTAAAATGTGTGATCCAAAATAAATCTTAAATATTTGTATGATTATAAACAATTTTAAAGTTAAATTATTTTTAAATATAAAAAAGAAATTAATTTTTTGTGATAAATTAATAAGGAAAGTATGATAAAGGCCCAGGAGTGTACTGTGTAGGACTTCCCAAGACCGACACTTTATAGTAGGAGTGGCCAGTGGGCCGGGCTCAGTGCAGCGGGGTGGGAGTCGGGCGGAGACGGGGAGAAAGAGGCGGGATCGGTGCAGCGGGCTCTGGCGGGGAGTCGGATGCAGCGGGGCTGGAGCAAGTCAGTCGATCCCGATCCCGATCCCGTCGGGCTCGGGATACGGCGGGTTTTATTTTATTTTTTATTTTTTTAAATAACATATGTATAAAAAAAACTCAATAAACAAAATAAGATAGTGTAATAAAAACATCTCAAGGCTGTTTTTGTGCCTCTTATATTATTTAATAGACATATGATTTTTTTGTAATACAAATACAATTGTCTAAAATCTAAATTGCAACTTTGTGGTGTTGTCCAAAAGTTACAAATTACATAATAAAATTACATTCTCAAAAAAACATGTTCTAATTGCTTGATGATTTCATGTGGTTCTTCGGTTGGAATTGGTATTTGTTGGTCAAATTGATCCACGTCGCTTCCACTACCTTCGGTTAAGATTTCGTTGTAGTTTTCATCATCTTCTTCGTTGATCTCCGGTTGACCGCACCTTCTCCGCTCCGCTCGTATCCAATCTCTGAATAATACTGCAATTTCCAAGTCATCTCCAGGCTAATGAGTGTCTGTGGTCTCCTATTTGATATCCGTCACAGAAAAAGCGCTTTCAGACGCAGCTTGACGACGCTTGAATGTTCAAAACATCTCGAGCCATCAATGAAAGTGTTGGAAAGGTCTTCTCATTCCCTTCCAAGATTTCACAAGTCTTCATGTCCATCTTCATTGATAACTTCTTGATACTGATGCAGAACCTGTAAAACAAAAATATCCAACTCGCTAATTTGGTTAGTAGTAGAGGTACGACCGCACATTCTATTTACGAGGCATTCAATACTAGCCGCAGAAACAAAGATGTCTTTTGTGAGGTTGTATTGAAGATGAAGAAGATGGTATGGAAGCTGGTAAGTTACTAGCATTTTCTTGTTGATAAAATCTATATATATTTTTGCATTGGTGTTCTACGCTAGACAATACTTCTTATTTAGTTTGTTCAATAGGTGGTGGGTGATTTAGATTTTGGGACTTGGAGGTGGTAGTACTTCTATACAATCGTAAATAATTTCAATTAGTGATTTAGTACCGTCTATTTTAATAGTAGAATTTAATACAGAACCAATAATATAAATAGAGGGAATAGGAATAAATTTTTTTTTTATTTTGAGAAACATTTTTTTAATAGCTGCCTTATAAGCTGATTTTTCCATATATTCACTAAGTAATAAAAATATTAGAGTTATATAAAATAACATAGTTGAAATAGTAGGATAATATATACCGGAAAATTCTTTTGTTGCTTGAAAAAATTTCTCTAAAAATACAATAAGTTCGGAAATTTTTTCTCAATCACTATCTAAAATCATATCACCGGCTTTTTATTATGAGAGTTAAAAAATAAAGTTAGAGGTAATTTATAGTCATAAGCAACAAGTAGTTGCTCGTATAAAGAATTCCACCTAGTAGATACTTCTTGTGGAATTTTTCTAAAAGGTAGTCCACAATCATGACAATTTTTTTTATATTCTTTTCTACGTTGTACTTTATTACTTTTAAAAATAAAGTTTATAGAAAATTGTATTTTACTAAGAATGTCTTCAAAAAGTGATAGACCATCCTTTACAATTAAGTTATATATATGGCACACACATTTTATATGAAAATGGTATGGAAAAGACGGAGTTAAACTATTTTTTAAAATTGTAATTGCGTAATTGTTATTAGAAGCGTTATCTAATGTAATAGTCATAATTTTATCGGTAATTCCGTAATAATCGCACACTTGATAAATATTTTCTGCAATAAAAGTACCAGTGTGCCTATCATCTATATATCTATACGCTAAAATACGTTTTTGCATAGACCATTTATAATCTATCCAATGACAAGTTACAGTTAAATAATCATGACCGTTAGTACTATGACCTATATCAGACGTGATGGATACTTTGCCATTAAAATGATATAATGAAAAACGTAAATATTGTTAATATTCATGCGCGAATTTAAATACATCTCTCTTAACAGTTGATCTAGGAAAACCGTTAAAAGCAGGATTATATATATCTCTAATGTAATGAATAAAATCGGGAGATGAAGGAAATGAAAAAGGCAATCCCTCCACAGCAACTAATTTTGATATTGCTTCCCTATCTCTATGTTTATTGTATTTAGAGCCTACAATTCCATCCGTTATAGGGTTAATTTGACCAGACTTGGTCCGTGACGATGTCAAGATGTGAACCTTGTCCCGATGGAGCGGGCGTTATACCCGATTTTGAAGCCTGGTATTGGGCATACCTAGTTGGATGAGCACTTACTACGTGTCTAATTAAACCCCGTCCCCACCGTGACCTTTTCCAGCTTTTAAATTTTAAAACATTTTTACAAATTTTACATATGGCTACTTGATTCTCTACGTCCCTATCAAAAATGTCCATGCATCCGATTTTAATGGTCGCTTTCTTTGGACCTCGCCTCATACTAGGGGAATAGGAGGTATTTCAGTTGAAGGTGCACTAGTGGGTGTGTTGTCATCAACATTAGTGGGTATATCATCTAGATCATCGTCTAAATTAAAGTCTTCTTGAGTTCCAGAAAATAGCTCCTGGTCTAAATCTAATGGTATTATAGGAAAATATTGAGTATCAACAAAATCATCCTGTGTAGGAATAAGATGACTAGAAGAAGTACCCTTGCCCTGGTTGCCCCTACTAGAAGAAGCACCCTTACCCTTACCCTTAAACATACCTTTTAATCATTCCATTTTAATTATGATAATAAATAAATAAATAAATAATTAAAGACAATAAATTTAAGTGATCTAAACTAAATAAACAGACAATAATAATTTAATGAAGGAACGAATGTACCAAACGCCGACGTAACGTCGACGTGTAATCGAGAGGTTGAAAATTGAAACTTTGCTCGATGGAAGATCCTCAAGCTAGTTGCCAACTTCACTACCAATTCCCAAATGAATAAATAAAATTGAATATTTAGCAAACAATGTAGACTTGTAGAGAGATATATTGAGAAATTAGAGAGATTGCATGAAGATTTGTGAGAAAGATGAAGAGAAAATGAGTTATTTATAGTTGAAAATGAGGTTAAAGTGTAAATATAATAACTTATGGGTTAAAAATAAATATTAAGGGGGAGAGGGGGCTAAAATGGCCGTTGGCCAACGGCCATTTTATATTATGGCCGTTGGTGCAACGGCCATTTTTGCAAAGCGGGTCGGGGTGGTTTGGCTCGGGTCTCGCGAACTGGGGTCGGGTCTCGCGACGAGACATAGTCCGTCCCCGAGTTCGAGTCCCGCCAGTAATTTTTTGGCGGGGTCGGGGCGGGACCGGGGCGGGCTCGGGTCGGAGTCGGGCTGTCCCGGCCCACTGGCCAGCCCTACTTTATAGCACCCTTTTCCCCCCTTCAGCCCTTCACTTGTACACCGATCAAGAACAAACCAAAAAAACAAAACAAAACAAAAAATGGTCTGGAAAACCCACACTGACCTCGAAAATTCCGACCCACTTCCAAACTCCGGTACCGAATGGCCTTGTAAACCCATCGTCGAATCATCAGGTTGGGCCACCAAATGGCCAAACGACAGTACAAAATCAAAACTCCATACCCCTTCACCCACCCCTGAAGACGAAGCCGCAAACAAAGCCCAACTCCCCGCATTACTCACAGTTGCCCAATACTTAAACTCCACACTTAGCCTAGACGATGAAGACGAGTTTTCCGAATATATAGGTGAAGATGGAGTTGATTTCGATGAGGGTTTTGTGGAAGGGGAAGAAGGGTTACAAGACTATGATTTTTTTTTAAAGTTGTTTAAGGAAGATGATGGGTTAAGAGAGTACTATGAGAAAAATAAGGAGAGTGGTGGGGTGTTTTGTTGTCTTGTTTGTTGTGGGGTGAGGGAGAAAGGGTGGAAGAGGTTTAAGGATTGTTCATCTCTTGTTCAGCATGCTATAACCATTGCTAAGACCTCGAAAAGACGGGCTCATCGGGCTTATTGTAAAGTTGTTTGTGAAATTCTTGGGTGGGATGTTAATAAGCTGCCTGCCATTGTTCTTTCTGATAAACCAGTTAAGGCTGCTCAGGTAACTGTTTACTGTTCTTGTTGGTTTTAATTGGACATAGATATAGGGTGTGTTTGGTATGAAGGAAAATGTTTTCCTGAAAATATGTTTTTCGGAAAATAAGTGGGGTTCTTACTTATTTTCTAATAATGTTTGGTAAGTAAACAAAATATATTATCACAATAACATTTATATGTAATCTAGCAAAACACTATAGGGGTGAGATGGGATGGGGAGTGGGGGTTCGGGGGTGGTGGGGTGTGAGATGGTCAAGGGTTGGGGGTTGGGTAGGGAGGAGACAATGAACTTGGAATGTTACTTATGGAACTTGTTTAAGGATTGTTCGTCTCTTGTTTAGCATTCTATAAACATTGCTAAGACCTCGAAAAGACAGGCTCATCGGGCTTATTGTAAGGTTGTTTGTGAAATTCTTAGTTGGGATGTTAATAAGCTGCCTGCCATTGTGCTTTCTGATAAACCAGTTAAGGCTGCTCAGGTAACTGTTTACTGTTCTTATTGGTTTTAATTGGACATAGATGTAGAACTCAACTAGTTAGGGATTGAGGCAAATTTGATTATAGACCAACCCAAATGGAGACTGTTACATATAAAGATGCTGGAATTTGTTGACAGTGTGAAAAGGGAGGGGATGCATAGTGGATTTTACTGCTCTTTTTATTGTTAGTAAGTTTTTTTTGTTGGATGAAGTCCCTTTATTGTAAATAAGGGTGTGTTTGGTAAACGTTTTCCTAGAAAATAAGTGGGTTTCTTATGTATTTTGTGGGGTTTGGTAAATAAGCAGAAAATATTGTCTCAATAGCATTTGTATATAATCTAGACAAACACTATTGGGTTGGTTTGGGGGCCTAGGTGTGGGGGTGGTGCGGATTGAGAAGGGGGCTATGGGTTGGGGGTGGGTATAGATAATTAGTATGGAATGCCACTTATGGAACTTGTATTCCCTACTTCTATTAGGGAAGTCATTTTCCCTTTTTTAAGGAACTTGTTTTCTTAGAGAAAATATTTGTCAAAAAATTTGACCAACCAAACATAAAAAATTGGAAATTCGTGCCAAACACACCCTAAGTTTATGTGCCATATGTACAAGCTTAGAGCTATCATAATGCTTATGTCTAGCAGATTGAAAAAAAATATGATTGTCTAGACATTACCTTGCCATGCAAAGTCAATATTTTATCAGTTTGACATATTGCAGGGGAATGCAGATGATGGTGGTGAAGATTTTCTGAGTGGTCAATGCAAAACCACAAATTCTATAAGTATCAGCGATACTGAAGTGTCTCTGTTGAAATTGTCTTTGATTGATGAAACCCAACAAGGAAAAGATGGTGGCTCCTCAGAATTAGAGGTTTGTCTGATGGCTAGTAGTTTTTGTGTACTATGCATAAAGTTCACAATATTGAATGGGTTTATGCTACGTGTTAGCTAACCTGTATTTTGTTTTTAACTGTGTGATGAGTTTTTTTATCTTGCATTTAGTTCCCATGGAGATCTCCTACTAGGTAGAGTCAACTGTCTGGCCTTGTATGCATTTTACTGTATGTTATCTTTTTTGAAACTGAAAAGATTTTTTTACTGTATTTTATCTTTAGCATAATTCAGTTGATCAGTGCTAAAAGAAGTTGTGAAGATCTCAGCAGTCAGATTATGGAAAGTGGAAACACAAAAACAGAATTTGGGGGGGGGGGATATGGATTGTCCGGTGAAGTTTCTGGGCTTGTATCTCTTCTTTTCAATTTTTTACCTGTCGTTATCTCTATATTACTTCTATGCTATGATTATTACAGAGCTGGAATTTCATGTCTTGTATTTTTCTTTTAGGAGAATTCTGTGAGCAAATGCAAAGCTGGTGTTGATGGACTCTTGGAAGATCTCAGCTATCTTACTCTTGAAACACATAAAGGTGCATCTGGTTGCGTGGTAAGACTGGGTCTTTTACTTCTTCATAGAGTGTGCCATGGATCCCCCACTAGGTTGCTATCCAATATTTATTTACCTACTCTATCTGACTATGAAAAATGTCACTGTTACTTTTGAACGGTAAAGCAACTACCATTTTCTCAATGATTTTCAACATATATGTACCTATAAAAATTTAATGTTTATAGTACTTTATCTCGTCCAATTTAAATGTTTTATTCACTATTTCATTAAAAAGTTCATGTCTTCTTGTCCAATTTATATGTTTCATTTTGGGACGTCAAATGTTTGACACTTTTCATTAATAAGATTGTATTTAAAACTTCCAGATGTTTGAAGAACTCAAATTCGGTTCACTAATCAAATTTGTCTGTCAAACCAAAATTTTAATTCATGTCATCACCAAAAATATTAGTAGTTGCTTTGTCTTGGGGTGGAGATCTGCTCTAATATCAATTGTCAAAAATATTGAACATGACTCTAGCTGTGTTTGATGTATAAATGGTTGCTCACCATTAGCAATAAGTTCTAATCTGCTTTAGAATTATGAGGAATCAACTGTGTGACGGTTACATGGAAGTGTCAAATTTGATTGGTGCAATCCTGATTTAAATAAAAAGGAAAAAGTAAATCAGCGGACCGTTATGTAAACCTTTGGGATTTCTAATCTTGTCTGTTTGGTTAGATGTCCAGGTTTGCAAATGAAGAGGTTAAAAATGTGGAGGAAGGTGACCTGTGAGTGTGCTTGTGAGGAAGAGGGTTAGTTCTCAGACTTGGGTGGGCCTTTCGGAAAAATGAATTCCAGATAGCCCAGGCAGAAATTACTGACTGCCATTTGTAGTCTTAATCACATATTCTTCTTGTTTTTACATGGGTTGCATCCACTCGTCCTCCATCCATAAAGTCATCCTAAACTTTGTTAAACAATCAAATGTATCTAAAAGCAGTAACATGTTTCGTAAATCACATTACCCCATCTGACCCATTATACGCGAAGGAGCTTTCATAAATCCATAAGCCATATTGAATTTGAAAAGAACAAAAATGTCATAATAAGTTGGTGGATTTTGCATAGTTCACACATAAGGACTTGTATTCATGGGGATTGATGTTCTACTATCCCGTCTCTGCTCAATAAGAAAATAATTTTCTGCTGGGAGTTCTTGTCTCTGCATCTTTCTACTTCTATCTTGATCTAGCCTCTAGTTCTTCTCTCTTGGACTTCTAATAAATTATATACCTTATACTTACTTTTAAACTCAATTATGATTTCATGTCATCCAGGAACCTTCCAAAGAGTGCCCAGTTGTTGCAACTGAAGAAAAAGAGAGTCAGAAGGACGACGCTGATCATAAAAATCACAAATGACGGGAGTTGCGCCCTTAACTATCCAGAGGACGGGATGTGCAGGGTCAAATGGCTTTTAATGTCTCAAGATGCTGTATGCATTTGAGATGTCTTGTTCTAGGTCATGTTTTAGTTTTTACTTTTGCTTGTTTAGATGCATGTTGTTGGGACTTGGTAGGATAAGGTTTTGTATTCAGATGGAAAATCTCTGTAAATGAATGAGCAGCAACGCTTGGTCAGTGATCTAGGTGAACCACTTTTGTCCAAGGAGACATTAGTTGATCTAATGGCAACCTAGTCGTTTCATTTATCTCGTTGAATTGGCATTGACAACAATTGATCTACATGCTTCCGTGCTATGGTGCTAGTGGGAGGTTGTAGGTATCTGGTGAGATAGTGATGGTATGTGCAAGTTGGTTCAACCAATGGAAAAGAAAAAGATGAAAAGATTGATGACAATGGTCGGACGAGCAAGTGTGCATTGCTCTTTTATTGTTTCCGTAACAGCAAAGTTTTTAGTTTCCTTTTAAACAATTTATTGTTTCTTAAGCATTATTTTGACATATAATGTGACTTTTAAAGAAAATTGTATACAACAACATACCCGGTGAAATCTCACAACGTGGGGTCTAGGGAGAGCAGAGTGTACGCAGACCTTACCATCTTAATAGGTAGAGCGGTTGTTTCTGAGAGACCCTCGGCTTAAGATAAAGCATAAGCACAAACAAAGCAAGAGAAACAGTCAGATCCAAACAAAAAATTTGAAGTAGTATGCAAATGATGGTATCATAAGCGAATAAGCCATAATAGCGCAATCTGAAAAGGAAGCAGTAACTAATGCAGGTAAATAAGATAAATAAAGTACACATAGCAGTAGAAATCAAACGATAGTGAACTATAAAGCAATATTGCGCCCACTAGTATGATATGCTAAGCAGACCTATAATAATAACAGTACAACTACCCGTTATTAGAACTGTCCATCGGGTCGGGGACCCGGCCCGACCCAGACCGACCTAAAAAAACCAGGGCCATGGTCAGCTTATATCTGACCCGTGAGCCACCTGACACGAAAAAGCAGGGACCCGATCATATATAGGGTCGGGCCAGGGTCAGAATTTTTTACCCACTTGACCCGCCCCGATCACTGACCCAACCCCGACCCGCGTGTCTTTTTAATATAATTTATATTATTTTGTTATGAATATTTATTTTTTACATATATAGGTGAAGGGACAAACGAAGAAGAATCTAGTGATGATGATGACGATGATGTTGTTGATGAATTATCGTGATGTTGGTTTGTAGTGTACTTGCCTCTTATTTGTTTATGGATTTATAGTTAAAAGTGTGGAATCTGCTTCAGTTCTTTTTGGTGTAATTTTTAATGATTTCATACTTCTGTTTGTTGTAATTTTTAATTTGTGGCAAATTATATCAGATAATGGGTTGGGTAGAATTGCAGTGTTTACTTACTATTTTTTTTTGTAGAGCGGGTCAGGACCGACCCATGACCCGTAGGGTCCCCGAAAGGTCAGGGTCTGAAATTAAAAAAAACAGGGCAGGGTCGGGCCATGGTTGGGCAAGCAGAAAAAAGCCACTTGACCCCGCCCGACCTGAGCTTTGGACGGTTCTACCCGTTATTAAGCGTAAGTAGGACTACACTCAACTACTTACTACCCTTCTACCCTAATTTGTGTCATCCACAATCCCCTATCTAAGGTCATGTCCTCAATAAGTTGCACCTGCGCCATATCCCGTCTAATCACCTCTCCACAATTTTTCTTCGACCTACCTCTACCCCTCATAAACCTGTCCATAGCCAACCTCTCACACCTCCGTATTGGGGCATCTGTGTCTCTCCTTTGCACATGTCCGAACCATCTCAACGAGCTTCTCGCATCTTATCCTCCACCGAGGTCACTCCCACTTTGCCCCCGATATCATTATATCTAATCTTATCCCTCCTTGTATGCCCACACATCCATCTCAGTATCCTCATCTCCGCAACTTTCATCTTTTGGATGTGCGGAGTCTTGACTGGCCAACGCTCCGCCTCATACAAGCATAGTCGGTCTAACCACCACCTTATAAAACTAAGTTTTGGTGGTACCTTTTTATCGCACAAGACTCCAGATGCGAGCCTCCATTTCATCCACCATGTCCCAATACGATGTGTGACATCGTCATCAATCTATTCATTTCCTTGGATAATAGACCCGAGATACTTGCAACTTCCTTTCTTTGGAATGACCTGAGTGTCAAGCCTCACCTCCACGCATGTTAAAGAAAATTGTATGACATCTTCAAAATGATTGTAGTTTCAAAATTTAGAGGGAGGCAACTCTGGTTAGAGAAGAATTAGAATAAATGATTTATAATATGTTCAAGACGTGGAAACAACCTCTTGCATAAATGTGAGGTAAGATTGCGTATTCTTGTGATTCGGCCCTTCTCCGGACTCTGCGCATAACGAGAGCTTAATACACCGGGCTACCTAGGAATCACAATTGAAGTTTGTAGTGGTTTGTCCCTAATGGATAGTCTAAGAGGCTGTTTGGTCATGAATACTTTTCACCTTTGTCATGAGTTGAATTACAGAAATTACGTTTGGCCATAAAAATTTGGAAAAGTTTAATTTGAAAAACATTAAAAGTTGTTTCCACTCCAAATCACACACAAATTAAAAAACAACTCCAAATTATATTCATGGCCAAACTGAATCCAATTTCCAAATATTATTTTACATTTTGAAAATAAAAACTATTTTTTTCAAATTACACAATTTCATGGCCAAACAGGAGCTAATAGTAAAGAGGTCTTAATTTAAACTACAATGTCATAAATTTAATTTCCTTTCTCTCTGTTAATTACGTAAAATATGAATTATTCGGACTCCAATTTATATAAAATATTACTATACTTTAGCAGATAAAGGAATAAACGTGTAACAAAAAAAGAAAAGATAAAGGATATTGAAGAGGAGGAATATAAAATTACTACAACTTCCAATGGAGGAAAAGAAAAAAAGAATTTTAAAAAAGACCATAAAAGATGCAAAGAAGAACCCGCAACTAAACATGCCCTAGAGCCATCCCTCTAGGCTATTTGTATAAACACAAACAGAATATTTTTGAAGAGCGTACTAACAAAGCGAATCAGAAGCAAAGAGAGAGATATTATTATATTTTATCACAGGAGAAAAAAAAAAGATGAGTGGAGGAATAGCACAAGACTGGGAACCGGTGGTGATCCGCAAGAAGGCACCGACCGCCGCCGCACGCAAAGATGAGAAAGCCGTTAACGCTGCTCGTCGCTCCGGTGCTGAGATCGAAACTATTCGAAAATGTTCGTATCATACAACGACGTCATAACATAACCTTTATAATTTTATATCAATCATATCTTCGATTTGTTGATTTTTTATATAATCTCTTGTATTATCGCTGTTCTTCTCGTCTCTATGTGTGTGTTTGCTTGTTATTTTTTTTTTAGATTGATTAATTTTTTATTTCTATGTTCGTAAATCTGATTTTGCTAACCTTGAAAGACGTATATATGCTAATTTCTGTTAGTTAGTGTTTTCATTTGTTATTATTAGTTTATCGGTTGTTTCGACGTGTTTATCTTTGATTGATTGGTGTACGTGCCTATTTTATGCTATTCCTAACATGTATATTTTTTTGTGTTAATTATGACCTTTAGGTCTGGTGTAATATTATCTGCTGTGGTGTGGGGTGCATTTAATGATTAAACTTGTCAACTTACATAAATATACCCTTCGGCCATCTAGTTTACCAAACATCTGTATAGGTGGTGTATAGGTTTACATATTATATGTAGTATAGGTAATGTATATGATCTCATATGTACAGGTATATATTATATGTATAGTATATTTATATTTAGTATAAACTATACACTACATATACACTGTGTACATATTTTGTAAGCTAGATGGTTGAATGGTATTTGGCCTTAATTTGATTTTCATGAAAATCAGCTAGTGGAAGTTCCGCTCCATTTGCTGGCAATAACTGTTTTCTGCTTAAGTTTGTGTCAATTGAAGTCTATTATCATCCTTTCCGTGCCAGTCAAATTTCCATATTCTTATCGAAATTCATAACTAGGAAAGTTGAGTTGAAGTATAATCCTAAACGCGTCTGCCTTTTCCTCTCTGTTCCCTACAGAAACTGGAACAAAATAAAAGTCTATTACAACAACTATGCCTCAATTACAGCCTTATGTGGTCAGCTATATGAATACTCTGTATCTTTTGTGCTCTATTCAGTCCTATCCTATTTAGATACTCCACTTTTTGCCTCTATGGTTTTTTTTATAGCTAGAGATTCTCTAAAGTTCACTCACCGTAAACTGCCACAAATAAATATGTATCAAAATAAACAATTCTCGGCAAAACACAAGATTTAGTGTAATATTGCAACACTCTTGCTTTAATCTCAACTAAATGATATCGACTATATTGAATTTTTCGCGCCCAATGTGTTCTGTTTCAACAAGTCCGCATGGTTTTAAAGTTTAGGTCCGTTGGGACGACTTCCATTTTAGAACTTTCAATCATTGTAGTATTACATCATGGTATCTTCTCTCGTTTGAAACCTGAAATTTCTTTCTAATATCATTGGAACTGGAAATCTATAGTCGAATCTGGCAACTAGAAATCGTGAGGTGTAAATGGAAATGACTTTCCTATTTTCTGGAGATGAGATGTTTGATGGCGCATATCTAGCTTTTTGTCATTTTTGATATGCATTCTCAGTACTTTGCATTGCTTTAGGATATATGGTTTGTTGTTAGTGTGTAAACTGCTACAGATTGGAGGTTCCTTGGATTGCAATATAATGAAGTATATAGATTATTCTCTTTTGGGTTTACCTTTTTTCTCCCATTCCATCAGTTGGTTTGTGAGTTAAATCATCCAGATTACCATTTCTATGTTACCTGTTTTTTCCTATTGTAAACTTGTGTGTATATATATTTTTGAGTTAGTGATAATCTGAATTTACAATATCTATCTTCTATTGCAGCTGCTGCTGGCACAAACAAGGCTGCCTCCAGTAGTACAACCTTGAACACCAGGAAACTTGATGAGGATACTGAGAATTTGGCCCGTAAGTTAAAACAACACCTTTTACAACTTAATCAGAATGCTTCTATGAATATACAACTTTTGGAGTATGTTGTGCTCTTTTAGTTGAAGTCATGATTGCTTCCAATTGTTCTTTGATGTCTTTGGTGTGTTACATTTGTTCTTTTCTACATTATTTTACTGGCTCTACGCTAACTACCACCTTTGATGTTTAAGAAACATACTTTCATCAGCGATTGTGCTCAACTTTCTGTGAAAATTTCTTTGAACTTCAAGAGTTGGACAAGAATATGGCTTCTTTATTCTGTGAATCTGGCAATAAATAATGCCCAAAATATTTTGGGGGCACGATCGACCCGTCAAATGAACATCATCCTTGAATGCTTTTTCTGCATCTGTTCCGCTTTATTCAGAAACACATTACATATAGTCTGCTGTATTCATTCCTGTGGGAAAATGTTTTATTTAGCACCCACAATTTATGCATGTGATGTCTCGTTGCTGGGGATAGCTGTTAATAGCTTTGTTTCATTTGTGATCTCTCTCCTCTTCTGTATGTACTCGTTCATCCACTTTGATGAATTCCTGGCATTTTCTGACCTGGTTTTATTCTTTGATCTGTTTCTACTCTTTTATGTATGCATTTGATCCTCATAAAATAATGATATTTTGTGCCACAACAAACTTATTCTTTCCTGTGACAATATCCGCTTGTAATTTTTCATTCTTGACCTTGTTATCAGATCAAAAGGTGCCAACTGAACTGAAGAAAGCCATCATGCAAGCTCGTCAAGACAAGAAGCTGACTCAGGCTCAACTTGCCCAGGTATATCACTTTTCTCTCTCGCTCCTCCCCAACCGCCCCCCTAAAACTTAAAAGGAAGTAGAAAAGGGGGGAAAATGAACAGATAGAGAGTACCAGGTGGCTGATTCCATAATTTGTGTGAAAATGGTTCTGATAATCCTTGTTGTTTTGCAGCTGATAAATGAGAAGCCTCAAATCATCCAAGAGTATGAGTCTGGAAAGGCAATTCCAAATCAACAGATCATCTCTAAACTGGAGAGAGCTCTTGGTGCAAAACTTAGAGGAAAGAAATGAAGAGCCTCGTGGCTTCTCAAATATCTGTTCCAGTTCTAACTGTGATCATGTACATGGATATCTTTTTCTGTTAGCCCTCTTTCTATAACCAATGTGGCGTGCTTATGCCTGTGTAAGGATTGATGGTTGTGGATTTCTTGGCTAAATGGGTGTGTTCTGTGGAAAATAAGGCGTTTATGCTCTTAAGCAAAGGATGTTGTCTTGTGCTTCCTGTTTGCTTTAGAGAAAGTTCTCAGTTCTGTGTGGTATGATGTCCCCATCATTCTTCAGATCAGCCTTTGAGATATAATGGGAGACATAATTGGCATATGGGAATACGCAAAGTATATCCCTTTGCAGTGTGGAAAATAATTTGATGCTGCAATATTATACTAATGGAAATGTTACCTCTTCTATAAATTAAAAAACCGGCATATGGGAATGATATTATGCATTACTAGCACTTGTCTACTTATGAGCTGAAGGTGTCCCTGTTTTCGACATTTGTCATCGTGTTTAATTTTCCTTTCCTTGTGTCTTTGTCGTAAACGCCCAACCTAAAATTACTAGGCGTAGTAGATGAAAGATCTGCCGAGCTTTAACGACAGCAGTTAAGATTAATGGTGGGTATGAATAGGTTTCTAAGTATCAGTAATTCACATGCTAGACAAGACTCAATGGTGAGTGGGTATTAATGTTGTAACTTGCCTTACGCAGTGCACTAGAAAATTAAGAAAAACCAAAAACCATCAATGAGATGGAAAATTAGCAGCTGTGTTGAGCTCAGTAAAGTCTGAGGGTAGTCTACAAGTAAAACGCTCGAAATCCTTTTAGGTAGGAGGGAGTAATCTTGCTTCTCAAGGATCCGTCAAAGATATGAAGAGCGAGTTTTCATACATTAAGAGGAGTCAGTTTGATGTCATTGATCATCAAGAATAAGTTTTACCTCTATAAATAGATGCACTCCTCTTATAGAAATCATTCCAAAATCATATTTATATTAGTGAGTAGAGAGTTGAGAGAGCAATTCTCTTTAGATATAATTGGGAAATCTCCCCTTCCTTAGTTAATAATATAAAGGCAATTGTTCTCTAGCGGACATAGGATCATTTTGATCCGAATCACGTTACATCTTGTGTTATTTCTTTTATGTTTCTGCTAACAGATAAACCAAATTGTTTTCTTTTTCAATCATTTGCGAAGTATCATCAGAATGAAAAGTAGAATTAAGTTAATGTGAAGAGTGAGTTTTCATATATTAAGAGAAAATCTAATATGAGCGCGAGTGCATTTCGAGGAAATTGCCTCCGAGCTATTGATCGAGCTTTTGTTACATGATGTTGAAATTCTCATAAAGGTTAGATTACACTTAGTTCCACATCTACTTACATTACTAAACTATAAATATAGCAGAGTAGATAATACTGATTAAACAAAAAGTGTCACTTGTGCACCCAAAAAAAAGAAAAAAACAAACTAGGAAGCATACGCTAACAGATTTAAGAATCTATTCACAGGCCAATTTTGTACCGAAACTGGTCAGGCAAATGGCGAACGCTTGGAAAGCAGACAAAGGCTTCCTGTAGTCCATCGTAAAGATATCGTCTCCGACCTTCCCAAACTGGAGGATAACTGTATCCTCATCACCTTTTCCACCAGGCTGGCTTTGGTCCATCGTTGCAACTAGTTGAAAGTTTTTCACAGATGCAACGGTGACCCTGCCGTGGAAATTTAAACACCAACATTGCAAATGCTCATGCCACCGCGGAGCTTTGTTTTTCAGAACTGTGGAGTTGGTTTCTGCAGAACCAATCTGCTGCTTCTTCGGAGCATCCTGAGATTTGTCCATAACAGCTTCGCCGGGACAGGGACACTTCAGTGAACATGCCATCCTCCTCGGTCCTCTTGACTTCAACAGGTTTAACTTGTATGAAACTTGTCCTACTTCAAAATTACCAGCTGGTAACTGGGGACTAATCTGCTTACTTGCAAAACGACGACAAGATCGGCTGCTTGATGGCCTTGCCCCATTGTGTGGGGGTTGACTATCATATATGGTAAATTTGGTTCCAAGAAAGTCCGATCTGTCAGTTGGATTTAGTGGGAAGGTTAGAACATGAAGGAACAAACAAGAATGGAAATCAAAACACATCTTTTCTTCTCCCCTTATTCGGAAGAATACTCGGAGTTATATCTATCATAATGACAGGGATATACAGGTATTAGGGTGGGATATGCAAGTTAAAAGGAAAAATGAAGCTTTTGCCAAGAGAAACGTGACATGACATGCTTTTAGTATATTAAAGGTGGAATGAAGCAAACACAGCTTTTGACAAAAATGAAAATTTGTTTCTCCAGCTAACAATATAGAACACAGGACCCAATGGAAAATCTAGTTAAAAAAGGTGGAGAGGAGAGAACTTAACAAAAAACTCAAAATTAAAGCTTTCAATAGTCTAACCTCCCCTGAAGGACAGAAACCTTAACAGAGAAACAACATTAATGTGGCAATCTTGAAGTAATGGTTTCATGAAAAGCTAACTAGCAAAGAAACATAAACATTGAAGCTTACCTTGTTTGCATGCTCGGAAGCAGTACGATTGGAACATAACTAAGGAAACTAATTCATTGTAAAAACATGGGCAAGATTAGTCTTCTTGGTTACATGGCAGCAGTTATGTGTAGAACTTCTAGATACCAAACAATTTTATGTTCCTAGACTTGGATATCTTGACGTTTGTAATACTTGGAACAAAAAACGAAATAGCACCAAATTGATCTTTTTAAAGTCAAAAGAACTGATAAAGTTCCATCAGTGGTACTATCGGCAGTTGCCAGCCTAAACATGATTCAGTTCACTCAGGACACAAAAGTTACAGGATTTAGAAACTAGAAAGACTATCTTTCACCCAAATATAGCTTTAAAATATAGCCAGAATTTTTATCCTTAAAGAGTTGCACTTCACTATGCCAGAATCATGTCTTATTCCTTGCAAAATATTGATCGAGACATCGCATGAGAGATATCAAAAAGGTATGCAAATGAAAATCTAAGATATGAAGCAGCAAATTATTTGGAATTTCTTTTGAAACAAAAAAAAAAGGTTAATGAAGCTAAGTAGTACTATCTTTTATGGTTCTATGAACAGTTAATCACACATGTTCTCACCAATGACCTATGAAGAACAATTGGATTGCCGCTATTAATGAAAGCTTGAAAGAATGCCATAATCTATCTCATTACATACTAGTATTACTTCCAAATCTATGCTAACCATGTAAATGAATGGACCAGTTATCAAGGTATTTGAACTCAGCAGAAACGGTGTTTGACGATTTGCAAGGTAGTTGAGCCTTTCTTGCTGAAACATGCTTAACCTTGCTCCTCTTTAACAAACAATAAAATAACATCTTAACTCTGAATCATGTTTCTGCCTTGACCTATACAAACCTCATCCTCACTGTTCAATTTTCACAAACCTATCCGCTGCCTACTCTTCTTATCTTGTCATTTCTTCTTGTTGGATAATGTTGCCAAAGCTTCTTCTCTGATGCCACTCTATTACTGGCACCAAAACTCCCAATTGCCACCTATTGTCGTCCCACCTTCACCACCACTACTTAGTCTTGATGCGCCCTCTTCTTTTTAGCATAAGCAACATGCTCAACCCATTCTGCTAAATAGCAACATATCAAACCACTTGACCTTTTAGACAAAAATGCCTCAGAATTTGGGTTCTAACGTATGAACTGAATATCACTCAACAAAACAAATTCTGTATCTAACAACTGACGCAACAAGAAGAAAGGCATGTTTGACACAACTGACTCTAGTTGCACGTCTAGATTTTATTTTATCATTTGACATCATATGTGTGGGTAAGGTTTGGTATTCCTCTATTCTCCCCTTCCTTTTGTGAAACGCGATCTGGAAGTTAGAACCTTTTAAGCTTTTACAGGATCAGACAAACATGCAACAAGAAGAAGCAAGATAAGGTTGAAACACCTTGTGTTCATAATAAGTATGTACATGTTACTCTATACCAAAACAAAATGTATTATATATCCCGGGCATATTTTCTTGGAATTTAGGTTATGTTGATCTCAAAGAACCAATATAATTAGTATAATTTTTCAACTGCACTCTACCGCGTTTTAGCCATGTCATTGTGTATTTTTCTACAAACGTCATTTCTCCTAAATTCTACATCAGCATCTTGTCGTCAAGCTACATATATGAAACTAGACGTGTTGGTGACCTTTTTTGATATTTCCTCAGTGTTCACTTTAAGGGGTCAACTAATTTTTACCTTAACTTCCCAACATACGCCTTACTTCTCTGAGACAAATCATCTGCGTCAAGAGATATTATATATTCAATATGAGCACCATTTCTGTGCCTCCGGGCTGCCAAGAGAAACTTCCCCTGGTCCATCAATGCTGCCAAAGATAAATACCATGACAAACATTCAAATAACATAGAAATCTCTAACAACTAAAAGCAAAATATTACAACTGGTGACTATACGTTTTTGAAACAGCATCTGTATTAGTAATTGGAGTATCAGACTCTAACCATCCTTCAAGCTGATAGTCTTTGTAAAATAGCAGTGAAAAATAGAATACAAGTCTTTTATTACAAGGAGCCCTAATAACATGTTTAATTTAAAATTAATAATAAAATAAATAATCATGATGATTTTTCATGTCATGCTTATAAAAAAGATCATGAAAACAGTGCATGTCTGTAGACTCTGTAAACTGCTAAGCAATTATATTGGAACTCGCTAGTGGTTTAACTATTCTAACTTTAAAAGATTTAAGATATTAAACCTGATTATGAATGATTTCAAATCTTGCCGAAAGAAAGTTGGGAGCTCGATAAAGATAGGTGCCAACATGTAGACAATAGACGATTGAGACTTCCATTGATAAGTCAATACCACATGTATAGTTGAATAGTCATTGCTGATAAAAGTCTAAACAGAAAACACAGACCAAGTCAATTGACCCGGAAAGATTCCAAGGTAGTTTAAAGAGCATTGCCTATTCAGTTTCTAAGTAACCACCTAAAGTACAGTTACAACTAGCATTTTAATCAAGTCAAACATCTATTACCGCAGGTGCAGCGAATTTCCAGGGTTAAGTTCCTGAAAATAATATTTGTCGAAGTAAGAACTCACAGGGTGAAAGAGCAAGATATAGGTAAAATGTCGCATTCTTCTTGTCACGTTTTATGAAACATTGAAGAGGTGACTCTCTAGGCCCAGGCTGCAGTAGAAAGTTGGAGAAAGACAACATCATTAACTGCGTTAAAAATACTAAAGATATAAAAAGAACAAATGCATAGAAATTTTCAGTACAAGAATGATACATACTAAGCTCCTAATTACCTACATTATACAGATAATCAAGCTACTTTCAGCTGAAATTATCACTAAAACCAACCCAGTATTCAAAAAGAACAGTAAAAGTAATTCCCTTTTTTCTTCAATGGGGTTGCTTCTTCTATCGGAACTAGTAGTGATGCGCCTTTTGCACATACAGGAAACTCTGTGTTGTAAGAGTTGATCAAATTCAGACTGGAAGAAATTGATCTAGACTAACGTGTTGCCAACAGGGATAATCCACAGGCTCAGAAAGAAAGTCTCATTGTACTCCCAGCTCAAAAAAAACAACAAGTTCACTGGACTACAAGACTACAATCGATCAAATATGCCTTGATGCTGGCGTGTTGTTCACTCTAGCAACAGGCTCCAAGCGCGATTCTGATTCTAAATTAGGTTTTTCTGTTCGGGGATGAATCTGTTCTTATTTCTATTCTGCTCTAATCAGGCCTATTTCATTCCCCACCCAAAAGTAACAACTCCAGAGTTTTCCTTCTTTTCCTTTCCTGGGTGCTTCATTTATCAAAATATTATCAAAATACCACGGCGATTAAGCTTAAGCAACAATGAGAACAATACAAAAGCAATTAAAAATTTATGCAACCAAATTCCTCACAAAGTAGCCAAAGATTAAAGCTCAAGCAACCTAAAATTACATTCTTCGAACCTCCAATTAGGGAAAATCACAGAAAATACCGGAAAGACCTATTTTAATTTTCTTATTAAACAACAAAGATTTAGAAAAATTAGTAATTTGCACCTGTTTATCACAAAACCAGTAATTAGGCTAATGCAACAATGAGAACAATACAAAAACATACAAATTTCACACAATCAAATTCCTTACAAAGCATCCAATGATTAAAGCTCAAACGACCTAAAAATATATTCTTTAAACCTCAAATTAAGGAAAATCACAGAAAATATCAAAAAGACCTATTTTAATTTTCTTCTTAAAACAACAAAAATTAAGAGGAAAAATTTACTACTCCCTCCGTCGCAATTTAAATGTCTTAATTCCCTTTTTCGTTTGTCCCAAAAAGTGTTTCTTAAGTTTTCCAATTCAAAGATTCTACCTACCACAAGATTTAAGATTTAAAGGACTACACACATCTTTAAATTGAGATCACACGATTCAAAAGTTTTCCATTATTTCTCAAACTCTGTGCCAAATCAAACTAAGACACTTAAATTGGGACGGAGGGCGTAGTAATTTATCACCTATTTAAGGCAAGAAAGGAAGGTAATTTTTCTAGCCTGAAAATCTGTGAATATTCATATGGAAAAGGATCAAAAGTGCACATTTCAAGTAATTGGAGGTTAAATGTGTTTGGTCAGATATTCCAAGGACGTAAATAAGAATTTACATATAACTAAGGGACCAAAAATGCTATTCTTTGAACCTCCAATTAGGGAAAATCACCGAAACAACCTACTATAATTTTAAACTTAAACAACAAAAATTGAGATTATTTCCAGTAATTAGCACCTGTTTAAGGCAAGACGGAAACGTAATTTTTCCAGTTTGAAGAGAAGACTCAACTACATCCTCAGTAACTTGTCTCCATCTCTTACAAACACATCCACAAGCGACAACGTTTTGACGGAGTGGCCAACGCTCTTCAGAAGCCTCAACTCTCTTTATAATCTCTCCTAACAGCTCTGGTAACATATTTGACCATGACGACGTCGCATCATCATCACCGTTATCCAATTCAACGACACCGTTTTCAGTGAAATCATTACAAGTTTCTGGAAGTTTGCATGATTTGGAAAATGTACTAAAAGATCGACTTAGGATTCTTCGTGAAAGAAATGAACGACGTTGTGACATGTTGATTGTTTTGTTATTTGTGAAACTGTAAATGAAGGAATGGAGAGAATAAAGGAGACCAGAAAATTTTGGTTTGTGAAGGGGAAAGATAAGAGTAAACTGTCTGTCAGGTTAAGCTTACATCATTATTTGATGAGTCATGTGCGTTTAGATTTGATTTGAAGTTTTTAGAAAAATTTTTGGAGAGCATGTGTGTAAAATTTTGAAAATATTGGAGTAATAATAAATTAGTAATGGAGAAATTTCAAACTCCCTTTGTACCCTAATAAAGAAGGAGAGTCGTCTCTCGGACATAGCTGGATGGTAAATGAAAAAATTTAAAATTCAGCTTGAGGTCTGCATAGTGCGTTCGAATCTTGGAACAATTTGTTCTTTTCTGGAGTAGGACCTTATAAGTGATATTAGTTGTTATGTTCTCAAACTCTGGTCATTCAGCCACATCCAACGATTTACTGATAGTAGTGATGAGGGACCAGGACTATTATCTCCATGAATAGTCTGACGTAAGCCGGAAAGCTGGATATAAAAAAAAGGACAGTCTGTGTAATTGAGAATCAGGATGGGTTTTGATACGGAGGAAACCGTTCTATAGAGAATATTTTTTAATTTTTTCATATTTGATTAGTCAAAATATTTTGTAATATAGGAGAGTCCGTGTAAACTGAGAATCGGGATGGGTTTGATATGGAGGAAACAGTTCTACATAAAATATTTTTTAATTTTTTCATATTTGATTAGTCAAAATATTTTGAAATATTTTTCTTTAAAAAAATAAGTTTCTTAAAAATGAGAAAAATGACTTATCTAATGAAAGTAGAGAAAAGAAGTTTCATAAGTGTCATTTCAAGTTCATTGTCTCATCCTCGCCTAAACTATCACCCCGCCGCCCTCAAACCCCACTCATCACTCATTGTGTTTTGCTATATAAATGCTCTTGGGATTATACTTTTTATTTACTTACCAAATATTAAAAAATAAGTAAAAAAATTATCTATTTTTTTGATTAAATATTTTGAAGGTGAGATATTTTCCTTCATTCCAAACCCACCCCAATTTATTTGCAATTGAAAGGTAGGGTATTATTGTAGAGAATATTTTTACTTTTAGTAAGTCCCTTGTAGTAGCCAATTTAAATTAGTCTGTCAATGAATTTTACACACTTCATAATTAAATAAAGAAAGTTTTGTAAGATATTTTGGATTGATTTTAAATAATATTAGTCTAAAAAATCTATCTTGTAAACAAATATGGTAGGTGTAGTTTTGCGTTGTTAATGTAACCCACATGTCAGATTAGTGGGTCATGATAATTTATTTATTGCTTTAAATGAAAGAAAGACTTCTTTTGTTTGACTATATTTTTTTCTTGTTTGAGTATAAATGATATAGTCAGAATTAGACGGCTCAATCTCTTAATTTCTGTGTTTCGATCTATGTGAACTTATTTCATTGAGTATGAAATTTATACTAGTTTTTTTTAGAACTTAGGATTTTATATTTCTTTAAAAATCTCTTAGATACTTACAAAAACCAAATCTCCTCAAGTGAGTGACTACGTGCCAACCATCCCAAAGTCAGCGCCCGAGGATTAGGATTTAAACCAAATTAAATGAGAAGATCTTAATCAACTCTCTTTTCTTTGTTAAGAGGAAAGTCCCGAAGGCGAAACCCCCACCTGTACCAGAGATCCCTTGGTCAGGTGGGATGTAAATCGAGGGATATGCGCGAGTGACAGCCCTATAAGTGAGAGGACCAACGGGACACGAACCCAGCAACAACCCTTGTAATATTTCAGCAAAGACTGTCACCACACGGATTCGAACCCGCGACGTCGGAGTGGTTGTACCCCAATCACCTTGTCACTTACCAACTCACATGTGCCCCTGGGGCAATCAACTCTCTTTTCTAAGATCTTGTTTACTCAACTCTTTTTCTTTGTTGTATGTTCTCGATGCGGGTAGAAATCTAGTAGCTCAATTAGTTTCTATCTGAACTTTTATCTTGTCAGTGAGGATTCGAATTCATAAGTTGTAATTCCCTTCCTATTTGCCTTTTCACTACCTCTATGTTTAAAAAATATTCTTCAACGTGGCCATTTGATTCTTCATATAATAACGAAAATAATAAAGGGAGAATAAGGAAAATATGATTTTGTCCTTGAATATAGTAAGGCACCACAGTTGTGGAAAACTCTGTCTTAAAACATAAATATCACGTATTTCTACTCATTTTCTCAGTTACATGGACCTAAGTAAATCGGTGTTGCACAAGTAAGATAATTTACTGTTCAAATTTTAACCTCATTTAAATAAGTTTATCAAAAATAGTTTACGGGTCAGAATTTAGACGCAAATTATAACTGTATGAAATAAACAAAGACTTGCCTTGCCATAAGTTTCAAATCAACAGGATTTTAGTGTAAATTATGTAGCAATTTTGAAAAGGTTATTCACAACTTATTGAAAGAAATAATCTCTTGATTATTTTCATTAATTGAAAGACAATATATACAATTTACATATTTTCGTAATAGGAAAATCATATTCCTATTCTACTCCTAAAACCTTATTCTATTTGGATACTAACTATACAATTATGGTAAGTGTACAAGACTAATTAAGGTACACGACTAATATACACATTGTATACAAAATCAGCCCAACCGTGGGTCTGCTACAGTAACCAGAGAGCACTGTTCATCCGATATACACATGTATATCGTGTATATCGGATATATATTTAACACACCCCCGCAGTCACAGCGGGCGATCTTCGAACGCTGAGACTGTCCCTAAAATCTTCAAAAAGGACCGACGGAAGACCCTTTGTAAAGCTGTCTGCAATCTGATATCTGGAAGGGACATGGCAGATGCGTACTTGTCCACGAGCTACCTTTTCGTGAACAAAATGAATGTCCATCTTGATATGTTTGGTGCGCTGGTGCTGACCCGGATTACCAGAAAGATAGATGGCACTAACATTATCACAGTAAACCAATGTAGCTTTCTGAATAGGACAATGAAGCTCTATAAGAAGATTGCACAACCAACATGATTCAGAGACCACATTGGCTACCCCTCGATACTCGGCATCTGCACTAGAGCGGGACAGTGTCGATTGACGCTTTGCAGACCATGAAACCAAGTTATTACCAAGAAACATACAATAATCAGACGTAGACCGTCTGGTGTCCGGACAGCTACCCCAATCAGCATCTGTATACGAGACAAGAGTAGATGTCAACGACGGATATAAATGTAAGCCATAGTCAAGTGTCACATGGATGTACCGAATAATGCGTTTTGAGTGCATTCATGTGCTCAAACCTGGGATCATGCATAAATAAACACATCTACTGTGCGGTATACGTAATATCTGGTCTCGTGAATGTAAGATACTACAGGACCCCTGCAAGACTGCGATAGCGGGTCGGATCCTCATAAGGTGAGCCAACTGCAACCTCCAACTTGGGTTTAGTATCAACTGGAGTGGAAGTGGACTTACAAGATGACATCCCAACCCTCTCAATGATCTCAAATGCATACTTCCTCTGTGATAAGAACAACCCATCTGCATGACGAGTGACATAAATCCCCAAAAAGTAACTCAAGGGCCTCAAGTCTTTCATAGCAAACTCATAACTGAGCATTGTCATGATAGACTAGTGTAATGCATCAAAAGAGGAAGTTTAGATAATATCATCCACATATAATAGTGTATAAGCCAATGAAAAACCACGATGATATATGAACAATGAATTATCAGACCTGCTGTGAGAGAACCCAATAGTCGAAACATAGTTTGCAAACCTCTTATACCAAGCTCGTGGAGACTGCTTAAGCTCATACAAGGACTTTTTCAATAAACAGACATGGTGAAGATATTTGGGATCCCTAAACCCGAAAGGCTGATGCATATATATTGTCTCATTGAGATCACATTGTAAGAAAGTATTCTTCACATCTAACTGATGAATGTGCCATGCTTTCGAAAGAGCCAAGCTGAGCACAGTGCGAATGGTAGCCGGCTTGACCACCGGACTAAATGTCTCACCACAATCTACACCAACCTGCTGAGTCTTACCATCACCTACAAGACGAGCCTTATGCCTCGCAAAAGAACCGTCAGAATTGTTCTTATGAGCAAAAATCCACATAGACTGAATAATATTAACACTAGATGGACGGGGCACCAACTCCCACGTCTTATTATAAATAAGAGCATTATATTCATCGGTCGACGAAGAGGACTCGCCTTTCATGCGGAAAGCGACCCACGAAAGTCTTCTCACTTGGAATAGAGCTCACCAGAAAAAGACAGGTTCAAGTACGAA